>PVHP010006411.1:0-60641 GCA_004024765.1 Zapus hudsonius | reverse complement strand
TCCCTCCCGAGCAGTAGTAGTTCTAGTGAGGGAATCAAAGAATGGAAGATAGGAAGGAGTTTTAAGCAGGCAGAGGTCCAGCTAGCCATGACTGGAAGAATAAACTTCCTGAACACAAGGAATCTTAGAAGAACTGGACTGGAACAGCAAAATAGTGACCCGGAGGGCTGAGTTCAAGTTGGGGAGCCTTTTGTAAAAAATTATTTGTGTGTGTGTGTGTGTGGTCTGTCTGTCTGTGCCTGTGTCTGTCTGTCTATATGTGTGCCATGGTGTGCGTGTGGAGGTCAGAAGCTAACACCTCTAGGTGTTTGTACTCGTCTTGTACCTTCTGTGAGACAGGGTCTCTTGCTGCTATAAATGAGCACTAGACTACCTGGCCTGTGAATTCTCCTGGCTCTGCCTCCTATTGTCTATAGGTGGGATCACAGAAACATGCTCCATTTTGCCTCTAGCTTTATGTGGGTGCTAGGAAGGATTTAACTTGGTTTGATAGCCTTTGTAAACAAGTGCCTTTAATGACTAGGCCATCTCCTCAGCTGTAAACTTGGGTTTTTATACTTAACTCTCAGACATAGCCTTTGGATAATCTTCCTTTATCAGTAAAGTTGGAGTGACTCCCTGGTTCCCTCCTGCATGTCTGTTATGTGTGCAACCATGCAGCAGTGTTGCAGAGAATCAAATGAGAAACTCAAGTCAGAAAGCTTTGTGAGTTGTCAAGCAGCATTTTAAGTATTTATGGCATCTCAGTTTCTGATTTCTTTGTTGCATCCCACTCTCCAAAGGCAAAAGGGGATTTCTTTTTTATTGGTTTGTGTGTATCTGTATGTGTGTGTATGTACCATGGTGTAGAAGTTAGGACAACGTTGGGGTATTAGTCCTCTCCTTCTATTTGAGACAGGGTTGTTTTTGCTGCTGTGAAGCAGACTAGCTTCAGGATTCTCCTGACAGTCCATTTCCCATTGTTCTAGGTGCATTGGCATTAGAGATGCATGCATCACTTTGTGTCTGGTTTTATGTAGATGCTGGGGGTAAGATGGGCTTGTGGAGCAAGTGCCTTCCAATTACTGAGCCATCTTTCCAGCCCCCCTGAAAGGAAAAGAAGAATCTTTTCCATCAAAAAGCAATGAAAGTAACTCCATTTTAGGTTAAGCCATTTTCTCATTAGTTCCTCCTACCTCTCAGAATACTTTGACTATTCCCCCAGATGACAAAGGTCAATCCCCTCCATACTTCCATGCCATACAAACGAGCCACTTGCAAGAGAATGTGAGAGCCAAAGTGAGGCACAGGACCCCTCAAGTTAGGGATAAAAGCTCAGCGACTTCCTGCTCAGTGTGTTTGCTTGTCAGAATTTATGTTGGCTGTCGCCCTTCTAGAAAGGATTGTTTTGCTGAGATCCTTTGGATTGTGTAGTTATTCCTGTGACCCTCTGGTCTGAATAGCAGACCCCACCACCATCATTGTTAGTGAAAAGGGCATGCCTGTAGTAGCTGCATATATTACTGAAGACATGGTCATTCCCGTTTTCATACCACTTTGCTTTCCTCCCTTGGCCAGTGATGTAGATCACACTGTAACAGTGGAAATTTTGTTTTTCCTTTTGTCTACTTGAGGGAGCACAAAGTGGTCTACTCTCCTTCTGATACTCTTTTTTTTTTTTTTTTTGGTTTTTCGAGGTAGGTTCTCACTCTAGCCCAGGCTGACCTGGACTTCACTATGTAGTCTCAGGGTTGCCTTGAACTCATGGTGATCCTCCTAACTCTTCCTCTGTAGTGCTAGGATTAAAGGCCTGTGCCACCTGGCCCCGCTGTTTTTTTTTTTTTTGACTGTAGTCTTGAGGGGATGGTCCATAATGACAGGGGGAAAGCATGGCATGAACAGAGGCTGGACATCACTTCTGCCACAGCAGGTGGAAGATAGCAACATGGGACTGACCTGACCTTTGGCAATGGGAAAACGAGGCTATAACATTCTGAAGCCCACCTCCAGTAACACACCTCCTCCAGCAAGGCTCTGCCTCCTAAATTGTCACTAGCTGGGGAGTGAGAATTGAGAGCACATGAGTTTGGGGGGAAGAGCATCTGATTCAACCTGCTACACCAGGTCTATGGTAATAGTACTATTGACATTTCCTAGTAGAGGAGGGGAGAGGAGGGTCACAGGATCCTCACTTAAAATTCTAGCTGTTTTTTCTCCTCAGGTGCAAGTGATTTTGGGGAGATGTTAGAGTATCTAGGAAATAGAAGGTTAACAGAAAGGGAGACTCCATTTATGCAGCTTCCATGAAGTTGTCACAGATTTTGGGGTCACTCACATTTCTGTACATAACCCCTCACCCATGTTCTGTAAATAAACCAAATAAAATTGCTAATCAAGTTGGATATTGGTGGAATCATACTTTATTCTGTCATTGGTGCACAGGAAAAGTTAACACAGTTCCTCCTACTCTGAATTTTTTAGGCTGGCACCTCTTTTTTCCTTTGTGATTCCAAAGTTCTACAGCTTCTAGTCTCTCCCATGGCCTGTACGTAGATTGGATTTTAATTTTACTGCCCTGTGAAGAAGTTTCATTAATATTTTAAAAAGTGAATTGTTCCATGTAAATAAGTGCACAATACATAGGCATCTGTAATAGCTTATTTATCAGCTCTATTTTTCCAGAGCCCAACTTAAAAAAAAAAAGGAAAACAAAACATTGTCCTTAAGTTCTTGTGTGGTGCTAATTTATCCTTTTTTTTTTTAACATGTTATAACAGGTTTAGCAAGCTGGTTTATAAACCCCTATATAGAATTAAAAGTAGTGAGTAAAAGCAGAAGAGCTGTTTTATCATTAATAATAGGTACAGGTGAGAGTTGAAATCTAACAGTAATGAGAGGGATAAAGAAAGAATGATGAGAAAATAACAGCCTAGAGGTCACTGAGTGTAGGGGCAACAGCTTCAGTTAGGTAGGGGTGGGGCTAGGTAATTTGTGTGGGGGTTTTAGTTCGTCTTAAAGAAATTATAGTGTAGGGACCTGGGACAGAATCTGAGATGGTCCAGGAATACATTATCAGTCTTAAGATGCTGTGATGAAAGTCTGACCAAAGTACATATAGTTTAGAAAGTTGAGAAACCCATTGCCTGCTAGTGGTCAGTGTGATCATTAGATAGTATCTACATAATTCTTGGGAATTCTGAAGGAGGCCACCAGAGCAACTCATAAGCAGCAGCTGTCCCTGGGTTTTGGCCACATTTTATTACTTGGATTGCAGAAAGAGTGGGCTGTCTTGAAGATTGCTATAATAGCAAAACAGTCTAGTTTGCATTGAGAAAGGAATAGCATGTAAACAGCTTTGGGCCTGGTTGGGTACTTGGCCCCCTGCTTCTCTTTATTTCTTGTTTCACTAAAACTAAAGATCTTACTGGGCATGGTGGTGCATACCTTTATTCCCAGCACTTAAGAGACAGAGGTAGGAGGATTGTTGTGAGTTTGAAGCCGCCCTGAGACTACATAGTGAATTCCATGTCTGGGCTTAGAGCGAGACCCTATATGAAAAAAAAAAACAAAAAAAAAACAAACAACTAGCCAGCAACAAAAATAACACAGCACCCTAAAAACATTGGAACAGTAGGCCAGAGTAGAAGATTAGCTAAGCAGAAGGAACCGACAGGTCTTGTAGGTCAGGTCAGTTAGAGTACAGTTCTAGGGATACTGGCTTTGGCAGGCGATAAGAATGTCAAACCTAAGAAGATTGCCAAGAGATCAGAAACTAAGCTAGGAAATTGAACCATGAAGTACTTTCCTCAGGTTCAAGCTCACACCAGAGGTCAAGATCTCTTGTGTCTTACAGGGTTTTCTTCTCTAGAGCCAAGGTCAGTTGCACCCATATATGTCTACTAGCAAAGATTGGAATTGAAAGAATGTCAGCCTTCTTAACATCTCTGCTAACAGCTTTCTCAAATCCCCTGTGGTGTGTGTCAATAACACAGCCTATACTTGTTTTAGAAACAAGCCTTCTTCCATAGCACTCCTGTTTGATTTGCTTTGGCTGGTACAAGATCCAGATGTTCTAAGAATAGCACAACAGATTCTCTAAATCAGCCTATTCCCATTCTGGTGCACTCATGGCCCTGATCTGCTAGCTTGTTTGTCCCCAAGTCTTTCCTACTTGTCTTGTGAATCACATTGTTTGCTGCTGCTACTTGGCCCTTTCTTTCCTTTAAAAAAATTAATAATTTTTTAGGTTAGCAAAATAATGTTTTTTAAAAATATTTTGTTTATTCATTTTCAAGCAGAGAGAGAGAGAGAGAGAGAGAGAGAGAGAGAGAGAGAGAGAGAGAGAGAGAGAGAGAACACCAGGGCCACCACCTTGTGGGTGTGGCTTATGTGGGACCTGGGGAATTGAACCCAGGGCCTTAGGCACTAGAGGCAAGTGCCTTAACCACTGAGCCATCTCTCCAGCCCAAATTAATGGTTTTATTATGGCTTTTCACATGTATTTATACTTTGTTCTCCCCCATTGTTTTCCCTGTGCGAACGCTCCTTCCATCTCGGTAATATTTAGTGTGTGCCTATTGTGTGCTTTGTTTAGTGGTAGGTATTTTATTTTTAAATTTTTGCTTGCAAGAAGGAAGGGGAGAGAGGGAGAGAATGGACTCATCAGGGCCTCTAGCCGTTGCAAACGAACTCCAGATGCATGCATTACTTCATGCATCTGGCTTTATGTGGGCCCTGGGGAACCAAACCTGGGTCCTTAGGCTTTATAGGCAAGTGCCTTAACTGCTGAGCCATCTCTCCAGACTAGTATTTTAAGTATATTTATTTGAGAAAGTGTCAGTCCAAAGAGAGTGAGATGCCAGACCTCTTACCACTGCAAACGAACTCCAGATTCATGCACCACTTTCAGCATCTATTTTTACATGGGTTCTGGGGAATCCAACCTGAGCTTGCAGGCTTTCCAAGCAAGTACCTTTAATGGCTGAGCCATCTCTTATCCCCCCCAAGTGGTAGTTTTTTTTTTTTTTTTTGGTTTTTCGAGGTAGGGTCTCACTCTAGCCCAGGCTGACCTGGAATTCACTATGTAGTCTCAGGGTGGCCTTGAACTCATGGTGATCCTCCTACCTCTGCCTCTGGAGTGCTGGGATTAAAGACTTGCGCCACCACGCCCAGCTCAAAAGCTGTGGCTCAATGAATTAAAAGAAATCAAGAGGCTAGTCTGTGAAACAGCTGGGGTTTAAACTCTGATCCTCCCTGACAACCATGCTGTTTCCGTAGCCTCTGACTGCAGCCTTTCTGGGAGGATAGAGGATCAGAAGTGCCCATTTGGTAGCTTGAGTATATCTTCTGTATCTTTAGTGTATTTTCCCAAGTTTCTGCTTTATCCTGTCTCAAACAGCCTTTTCCATGACTGAGGTTCATGGGTTTTAGGGATCAAACTCAGAGCCCCGTACTTGTAAGACAAGCACTCTCCTATCTTCTGAATTCTCTCTAGCTGCTCCCATCCCCTCTTGAAACTCGAAGGGCAGGGTTTTCCCTCCAGAATGCTATCACTTTTTCTTCTTGAAAGTTATTCTCACTCATGAGACCAGAATTACAACCTTAAGACTTTCTGGGGCTGGAGAGATGGCTCAGCGGTTAAGGCACTTGCCTCCAGTGCCTAAGGCCCTGGGTTCAATTCCCCAGGACCCACATAAGCCAGACCCACAAGCTGGTGGCCCTGGTGCATTTTCTGTCTCTCTATCTCTGTCTCTCTCTCTTTCTATGTATCTCTCTGCTTGAAAATGAATAAATAAAATATTAAAAAAAAGACTTTCTGTAAGTCATTCAATATGAAGAAGATGGAGGATATTACAGAGGGCATCATGTGAACAGGATGAATGTTAAGATTAGGGAGTGCTTGCTTCAGCATCACACACATAGCAAGCACTATATCCACTGAACTGTCTCCTGGGCTCAGCATCATTTCTCCATCTGCGTCTCCTCTTCCCCTCCCTTGTCTTGTCTTCTTTCCCCTCCCCCTTCCTTCTTTTATTTTTTTTGGCAATGTAAACTTGAGCTCTTGACCTCACACTTTATTTTTCACACCAGAATTCTAAAATCTAACCTCATAATCATTTGGAAGCCTGACTTGATTCTCTGCTCACATCAGAATGTATCTCTGCTAGTAACTGAGCAGTAGGAAAAAGACTAGCAGGTGTCTGTCACTTGGAAGAACCAGAGATATACAGGATTCTTACTTGTACCTGTGCAAAAGGCAGTGAGCAGGCAAGTACCCAATTGTTGCTGGAAGTTCTTAGAAGACATCACTGTTTAGGACATCAGTTGCTGATTCCTGTACAGGCTGTTGGAACCTTGTTGTGGTGGTTTGATTCAGGTGTCCCCCATAAACTTATGTTGTGTTGCTTGATCCCTAGTTGATGGCAATTTTGGAATTGGAACCTTGTCAAAGATACACATCTTTGTTGGGGGTGGACTTATGGGTGTTAAAGCAAGATTGCCCTTGCCAGTGTTCGGTATACTCTCCTGTTGCTGTTGTCCACCTGGAGGTGATGTCCAGCTTCTGTTCATGCCACCATTTTTCCTGCCATCATGGAGCCTCCCCTTGAGTCTGTAAGCCAAAATAAACCCTTTGTTCTCATCAGTTGTTTTTGGTTGGGTTCTTTGTGCCAGCAAGGGAAAGTTGATTGTAACACCTGTCTTTGGAATTACACAGATCTAAGTTCAGATCTCTGCCTACCAGTTACTAATTACTAATTAGGTTCCTTTAATTTCTACTTTCCCTCTCAGCCTCAGTTTTCCTATCTATAAAATAGTGATGTTTATACCCCCTACGTTGAGGTTGTTATATTTTGAATACAAAGTTATCTCCCACAAAGCCTAATGTGTTGAAAGCTAGGTTCCCCTAACTGGTGGGCACTCGAGGTAATTGGGCCAGGAGGATACTGATTTCATCAGTAGGGTTAATCCACTGATGAATTCATGCTGAATGGGTTTTTAGGAGGTAGGCCTAGTTGGAAGTAGGCCACATTCCTCTGATGGCCATATATTGTCCTTGGCCTCTTCCTGTGCCTGAGGTGAAGCAGGGACAACTGACAGGCTCCTAGCACCACCTTGATGATCTCCCCCACTGTAGGCCTAGAGCAATAGATGTAGCCACCATGAACTGACACCTTGAGTACAAACACATTTTTGCTTCCTTAATATAACAAGAGGTTATTATGAGAATTAGAAATCCATTGATAAATAGTTGTCATACATTACCCAAAACCTGCTTGGGTGAATAGCAAGCTAATCTGTTGTTGACAGCTCTTTAAAAATCATTATCTCTAGGAGATATGGCATTAATGTTTGGGCCATTGTTTCCTAACCAGTCCCATCCCACATTCTTTAAATAAAGAAATTCTCTGGCCCTCTTTTCTTTCCTGAAGTTCAGGCCATAAAAATTTCTTAGGCAAAAGAAAAAAAGAGCCTCCCAAGATGTTTCCCACTAGGTGTCATACCTGAGTAAGCAGGATTGTTGTCTGGCAGGTACACAGGGTGGGGCAGATAGTTCAGGCAATAGCAGCTGATGACAAAAGGCTTCTCTTGGTTTCCAATAAATTGGTCCTTGGGGATCCTAGCTTTGAAATTCTAATTGGCACAGGAAGGAAAAGGTTCATTAGGCTCTGGACTCATTAAAATGCTCTGCTGCTCACCTACAATTTATTCTTGGCAGTTCATCAGGAGGAATTAAGCAAAGGAGCAGACTGAGAGGCGCTAACAGCATGGCCCTATGTGCCTGGTGCTGCCAGGTATGGTGGGTATTGGTTACGTCTTGTAAACTATGAAATACACAGCTGGTTTGAAAAGCACATCATCCTCAGGACTAAGTCTCACCAGCAGTCCACATGGAAGGATTTCTGAAATCATTCATATGTGATAACATCTTTACAGTGGTCCAAAGAAGGACTGGACCAAGCATATTAGTAGTGGTATTAGAACTAGACACCAGGCTACTTAACTTCTGGGCCAGGAATTTCTTCTGAACCCATTTCTAGACTTAGTATTCCTAGACTTAGTATTTTGTTCATTCAGTTGTAAAACATAATTTTTTTTTTTTTTTTTTGGTTTTTCAAGGTAGGGTCTCGCTCTAGTCCAGGCTGACCTGGAATTCATTATGTAGTCTCAGGGTGGCCTTGAACTCACGGCAATCCTCCTACCTCTGCCTCCTGAGTGCTGGGATCAAAGGCGTGCACCACCACGCCCGGCTAAAACATAATTTTTGAGATACATTCTGTGTGCCAGGATTCTGTGATAAACAAAATCAGCATGGGGGAAGGTCAGACACATTACCAGTTTTAGAGAAGATTAGAAAGATCTAAAGGTTGAATAGGATTAGTTTAGTAGAGAGGTAGTTGAGGAATGTTAAGGCTGTAGGACCAGTGCTGGGCACCATGAATAGGACCTCTCCTCCCCCAATAGAAAATTGGGTTTTGTTAATGTGGAGATTTGAGGAAAAGAGGTTAAGGCAGGTGTAATCTGCGAGGTTAGAGCCCCCACCTTTCTTTTTAATAGCTACAAAGAATTAGGACTGGGGAAATGGCTCTGTGGGGAAAGTACTTGTGATGCAAGCATGAGGTCCTGAGTTTGGATCTCCACTTCCTGTGAAAATTTGGGTGAGGTCATGGACTTCTGGAATTTCAGCACTGGGAAGGTGGACTTTTTCTCTCACTGTCTAGCAGTGAGAGACCCTGCTGTCTCAAAAAGAGTAAGATGGGGGGGCCTGAAGAGGTGGTTTAGCGTTAAGGCATTTGCCTGCAAAGCAGAAGGACCCAAGTTCTATTCCCCAGGACCCACATAAAGCACAAGGTGGTGCATCTGTCTGGAGTTCGTTTGCATCTGCTGGAGGCCCTGGTGCACCCATTTTCTCTCTCTCTCTCTCTCTCTCTCTCTCTCTCTCTCTCTCTCTCTCTGCCTCTTAATTCTCTCTCAAATATTTTTTAAAAAAATAGTAAGATGGATAATGATAGAGGAAAACATGTGATGTCAGTTTCTGACCTGCACAAACATGTGCACGTATGTGCATGCACACCTGTATACAAGCACGTACCCATATATCCACACACATGCTGCATACCACATACACAAAAACATGCAGAAGCAAAACAAACCTAGTCCTGAGCTAGGAGTCCTGAGCTCTAGATTCTTTCTGCTATCAATAAGTATGCCAGCGAGACCTGCCTCAGGAAAAAATAAATAAATAAAAGGACTTTTTTTTTCCCTACTGGAGGAAGTTGGGATTGAGCTGTGTCTTACTTTCCATACCTTTTCTGGTTTTTGATGTATCATCTGTCAAGTGGTAAATAACCACTGATCTATTGTAATGACTGGTATTTTGTGGGCTACAAAATACTTTACATCATTAATTCACTGAATCTTAACTATGTTCTTATGATTTTGGAGATTTTCCTCATTTCTAGATGAGGAAACGGACTCAGAGGTTGAGACTTAAGACTTTTTCATTTTTTTCTTTTTCTTTGTTTGGGGACAGTCTTGCTGTGTATTACCTACTTCATGGTAAATTATCTCCTGCTTCCTCTTCATAGTCAATAGGAGTCATAGTCAATAGGAATGCAAACTATGTCTGCAGCCTGACATGGAGTTGAGGGGTGGGGTGGACACTTACTATAGATCTACACTGGCTGGGTCCTGAACTTTGAAGACCATATGCTCTAGTGCTGTTTCAGCTCTGGCTGTTACATCTAGTGCCCCTTACCCACTGTTGACTAAATCATTATCTCCCTGGCTACTTATGGTGGCACATGAGATATACAGAGCAACTTTACAGAAAGGTAGATAGATCGAGTCCCACAGAAGTAACTCAGAGTCACTGACACTTTCGCATGCCAAAACCAGGTCTGTCTGTACTCTAGGGCTCCTGACTGACACCAAACAGGTGCCCCTAAGTCATAGTATATGGGATTCTTTAATTCAATTTAGTTAGTTCAGACAATTCTCGAAGATACTGCATGTGCCAGAAGCTTTGCTACATGAGATCTTTAAGGCTTAGGCCATCTTGCTGCAGCATTTTCCTTAAGAGGATAGACCTGGGTTATTTCTTTGTCCCCACCTAGGGCCTAGTTCCAAGAATGCTTTGCCATTGTTTTTGGCTTTAGTTGACAGAAGCTGGGGGAGAGCAATTTGGATCTTGAGGGCAGGATCTCAGGCAGAGTTAGAGGTTGAGAGCTTAGTACTCAACTCCTGCTGGTTTTGTGCCTAGGCTCCTTCCAAGGTTTTCTCTATTTCAGAGTGAAGCTGACTCTGTTCCCCATCTCTAATTATTTCCACATGCATCTATACTCTGTCTTTGTCCCATATAGCTGCTGGTTGCATGGGCAAACTTGATACAAGTACTGTTGGGATCTGCTGTCAAAAACCTTTGGATGCAAAAGAGATGGTTCAATGGTTAAGGTGCTTGCCTGAAAATCCTAACCAGATTCGATTCCCCAGTACCCATGTGAAGCCAGATGCATAAAGTGGTGCATCTGGAGTTCTGGTTGCAGCGGCTGGAGGCCCTGGTGTGTCTATTCTCTCTCTGTCTCTCTTCTCTCTACCTGCAAATAAAATAGATAACTCTTTGAACCTATTTTCCATGCATATCCAAGATGAAGTTAAGGATTCTGGTCCCATAGCCAGTCTGATTTAGATCACCCTGGCTCTAGCAGACTCCCACCCACTCTGTTGTTATTACTTTTGACTCCTAATGTGACTGCCAGACAGCCTCAAGAGTAATCAGCACTGAAAGAAATTGATATTTCCCGTTTATCCAAAATCCTATCTGTAATTTTTTGAGAATATTTATGTGTGTGTCAGGATCTCTTGCCATTGCAAATGTAACACCAGATGCTTGCAACACTCCTTGCTCCCAGTTTTACATGGGTGGCTGGGGAAGTGAACCAAGGCCAGCAAGCACCTTTGACCACTGAGCCATCTCCCCAACCCCTCAATGTAAGATTTTAAGGAGCATTATTTTGTGGGCTGATTGACTGAGAACTCAGTAAGCATGTTAAAAATCAAGAAAAAGAAATAGCAGGCAACGTTATTGACAATTCACATGCTCCTAATACTTGTATCTTTCTTACATTTTAGAGCCCTTTTATACCTGATACTAACAGCAGCTCTGTGAAGGAAGTAGTGTGAGGATTTCTGTTTCTGCTTGACAATTGAGATGATAGCCCGGGGAACATTAGTGACCATCTAGTAGTCATAGTGGTAGAGCACACACATAAATAAGATTTGGGAGATAGTTACAGATTTGAGATCTGGTATTGATCACTTTCTAGCTGTATGACCCCGAGGAAGTTACTTAACCTACCTGAGTAGTTTTCTTCTGTCACATGTACACTGTCTGTCTGTCTGATCTATTTATTTAATCCATCTCCACACACGGTAGTATATACTTTGGATTATCTAAAGTTTAAATGGTACAATGCATTGGACCCTACAGAAAGTATATTTAGGGCTCAATAACTACAGGCTTCCCAACTCAGTGGTTGTTCTCCCCCCCCCCCAAAAAAAAAAACAAAAAAAACAAACAAACCAGGGTCTCACTCTAGCCCAGGCTGGCTTTGAACTCATGGCTGGCAGTCCTCTTGCTCTACCACATCTGGAGTGTGAGTACAGGCATGCGTTATCATGTCAGTGTTTTAAATGTATTCTTAGGCCCTCTCACTTCAGTCAGATGAGCTACACATAATAAATTCCTATCAACCAGAGTATAAAGTAAGTGCCTTACTGGGTTAAGAGAATTGGATTAGAGGTAACTAGGGCCGCTCCAGGCACCAACTAAGTAAGTACTTCAGATGCAAATCATAGTAGTTTAGTGGTGATAGGCCTTAGGGTCTTAGAAATCTTTCAAGGTGTGTCTTCTCAAACTGTGTACATCAGAAGAGATGCTAATCTTTGCATTTCTGTTCTGCTGACTTTTCAAAGCCTTGTTGAGCATGTGAATCTTGGGAGTGGTTGAAGAGACTGACAGGAGTAGAGCATGTGAACTCCACCCTTTTCTGAGGAACTGTCACAGGTTAAAGAACACGGGTCCTCCATGGAAGAATTTATGTAACACTGATCTAGTCTTGCTTTTTCAGTTTTTAGGTGAGGCAAATGAGGTTTATAGCTTCAGAACCAAGAATAAAGCTCAGAGTGCTAGCCAGGCTCCCTTCTGGGCCACACCATTATTTGTATTCCATTATTTGTCCTTGTCTAACCAGCAAATCCTAAAATTACGGTTCTGCAAACTACTAATCAGAGGACATGGTTAGAGCATCAAACTTTTCTGTTTGATTGTGCTTGCTCTAGTAAGCAGGAAATGAGGAAACAACAGGATGAACGGTCATCAAATGTTTTCATACAGTTGAAGGACTAGGCCCTTCAGGTCAGGTAATTAGTTCAGTGTCTGGAAAGGAGCATCTGACCCATAAACGAGATTCACTTCTTCCTGTAAGAAGTTTAGATTGCACCCCAGGGACTCTAGATTTAGGGAGTACAGTAGTAATTTAAAAAGAATATGTCAAATTTCTGTTCATCACTGCTTTAACCATGAAGTTCAGATGATGGGAATGTGATTTGGGATTTAAAAAAAGTATTTTTAGGGCTGGAGAGATGGCTCAGTGGTTAAGGAGCTTGCCTGTGATACGGGTTGCTGCTAATTAATAATTGTAAGCAATGCGGGGAGAGAGAGAGAGTTTTGGAATCCTCCCTTCCCCCTCCTCCTACTCCGAGTTCTTGTCCTCTAATGCCAAAGAATTGTACACAGGGACAGAATTAAATTTTAGTTACACATTTATTCTAATTTAGTAGATCAGGAAAAGGGGAGTTGGATGGGAAATTGGATGTGGGAAGTCATAAAGTTTTCTTGCCACCAGTGTGGGGAAAACCACGTGTCAGAGTTCACAGAGCTTTTACTATTTAGTTAGATAAGCAGTCCAAGAAAAGATAACAGAAAAGCTCCCTTTGTGAAAAAGAGAGGTTCGTGAGAGAAAGGTCTGGAGCCTGCCCCCTACCCCAGCGGGGTAGGGGTACAGGCCTTACCTCACTGAGGCCTGGGTCAGCAGTCCTTCTACTCCATTGCCATGTGGGAAAAAGAGGGGCTGAGTCCTCTAGGGAAGCTAGTTTTAAGTCCTCCCCAGGTGAGTCAGAGGGACAGCTGATTGGTTCATATCTGACCAATCAGTTTTGGCACCTAGGTTGTAGCTCTAACTAGACACCTCCCATTCAAAGGGAGGGGCTGGAAGGGGAGGAGCGGTCTCTATACACACCTGACTGTCACACCTGCAAAGCCCTGAGTTTGATTTGCCAATACCACGTAAAGCTAGATTCACAAAATGCTGCATGCCCTGGTATCTCTGCTGGGTGTGGTGGTGCATGCCTTTATTCCCAGCATTTGGGAGGCTACAGTAGGATTACTGTGAGTTCAAGGCCAGCCTGAAACTGCATAGTGAGGTCCAGGTCAGTCTGGGTTAGAACCAGACCCCACCTCAAAAAAAAAAAAAAAAAAAGCAACAGAAAATTTCATTTATTTATTTGACAAGCAGAGGGAGAAGGAGAGGGATGGGTGCACCAGGGCTTCTTGCCACTGCAAATGAATTACAGATACACACACCATTTTTTACAGCTGGCTTTATGTGGGTACCCGATAGTCGAATGCAGGCTGTTAGGCTTTGCAAGCTAGCATCTTTAACTGCCATGTCTCCAGCCCCATTATTTGAGATTTTTAGACAACTCCTTATTTGGTGGAACTGTATTTATTAGCCTTTTAGGTTGGGCCTGATTAAAAAAAATGTCTCATTTATGTTTGCAGAATTATATAGTAGACACTTAAAAGCACATCTTATTCAAAATAGTGACAGTGAGATTATCATTTACCTATTGTAGGTCATTTAAGGCTGGGAGTGGGGTAGTCATTTATTTGAAGTCTGACAGCAAATTCATGATAGGTAGATGTTCAAGACATACTTAAGAATGGAAAAACCAATTGTCTCAGGGATGAACTTTAGGTCTTCTAGCACTTTGTTTTGTATTTATTGCAGTAAGTCAGCATGTTGGACACAGCGTTGGGTAGATCTGAAGGTCACAGACAATAGAGAGGGCTGAATATCTTTCTATGATGGTTGCTGACCAGGACAGCATGTTTTGGTTCTTGATGCTCTCTACTTGGTGAGGACTTTTTGCATCTTCCTTACTACAGAAAGTCTAGATCCAGAAGTCAAGATGCCAGCTATCCCAGCTCTTCATTCTGCCCTGTCTTCATTTTCTCTCATCACTGTCTTGCCTCTCCTGTCTCACTGAGGGGCCGAGGAACTTGGGGCTTGTTTCAGAAACACCAACTACACTTTCACTATAAAGGAATTGCTGTATTAGGAACTATGAGAAACCATTTACTGAAACAGGGCCTGTGTAGGGTTCTTGTTTCTGTTTATTAGCAGTACTAGAGGCTAAGATCACAGATAAAATACTGTCTGCTTCTAAAGAGTTCAGAATTGAATGAAGAAAGATGGATGTAAAACTCTACTTTCAGGGATCATTTCTATAGTTCGTTACTAGAGGAGTTTTTCTGGCTGTATTATCTGAGTATAGGTAACCACGAGGAGGAGGCGAAGCTTTGTCTCCTGAGCATGAAGCCGCTGCTGGCACTTGCTGTTGCTTTTCTGCAGCTGCCCTTTGCCATTGCTGATCATTCTTTCTCTCCCTTTGGGAGAGTCAGAGGGAGGGAATATATATAATCTGACAAATAAATAAATATAAATAAATAAATAGAGACAGATTTGTGAATACAAAAGAACAGCAGATATTGCAAAATTTCCAGGAAGTAGTGGTTGGATTTGGGTATAGGAAACAAAGGCTTTCCCTGAAGAGTTTTCGTCAGGGGTGTCAGTCACATCACAGGATTTGTACTCAGAAATTTCTTTTGGCTAGTTCTGCCTTCTTGATAAGCAGTTTCTCTTCTAACATTACTTAATGTTAAGATTGTGATATTTGGAGCCATCTACCAAATGGAGACAACAATAATACTATCTTCATTAAAAAATTATCCAAGTGCTTAATTTGCTAGTATATTTTCTTATTGAATTCTCACAAATGACCTATGTATAGAGGTCCTATATTATTTCTATTTTACAAACAAGAAAACCAAGACATAGAGGAGTTAAATTGTGTACCAAAGATAATATAGCTGATACATGGTAGAATCCAGATTTGAGCCCAGGTAATATAACTCAAGGGTAATTTCCCTAAAAGAACCCCATGGGCGATTATTCTTATACAAACCTGTAGTCCTAGCTATTCAGGAGGCTGAGGCAGGAGGCTCTTTGGAGCTCACAAGTTCAAAATCAGCCTGCCTAAATAGGCCTACCTCAAAAATGAAAAGTAAGCCCGGCATGGTGGCATACGCCTTTAATCCCAGCACTTGGGAAGCAGGGTTAGGAGGATTGCTGTTAGTTTTTGGCCAGCCTGAGACTATATACTGAATTCTAGGTCAGCCTGGGCTAGAGCGAGGCCCTACCTCAAAAAAAAAAAAAAAAAAAAGGGAAAAGAAAGAAAGAAAGCTGGCTGTGTTGGCCCACAACTTTAATCCCAGCACTTGGCAGGCTGAGGTATTGCCATGAGTTCAAGGACAGCTTGGGCTACAGTGAGATCCCACCATGAAAAAGATTTTTAAAAAATTTAAAAATAAAAGGGCCCCAAAAGAGTCATTGAGGCCTTGGTATAATTCTTACCTTAAAGAGTTATAAGGCTGAGAAGTTAAATAATAACAACAATCATTTATATTATGAACCAGCCTTTCCTAAAGGCTGGTTTGGATTGGGCCTCTGCACAGATACCTTCTTCCTGTCTTTTCCTGACTTTAACATCTGTGAAACCTCCTTGTTAAAATGCAGGGATGGGGAAAGGGGCAGAGCTGGTGGTGTGTGGCTCAGCTGAGTTTAGTCCCTGAGCACCCAGTATGGTCGAGGCCTATCCTGAAAGGCAGTGAGGATGAATGCCAGGGTGAAACAGCCAGTAGATCCCTGCTATCCTGGAATTCAATCAGGCTTGGGGGAGGGATGACAGTGAAACATTTTGATCCTCATTTGGATCTTAGCCAACACCTCAGACCCCATAGCCCCATGGTTCATACATGGTTCATAGCTAGCAAGGCATGCACATTAATTGTTAATAATCATCCTATTAATAATTCTTGCCATCATTAAGCCAGCTGTTATTAATATAAAATACCTTAGAGGTCAGTGGCTCCTCAAAAGAGACTTATATGCTCAATTGGAAAAACCTATTTTATTTTTTTGATGAGGGAGGCGACTAATTGATCCACACTGCCGCTTCTGTATGTGCAGAGCAATGCACTGGGTGGTGTGAAAAATACCATCAAGCTCTATGCTGCTTGGTGAGATAAGACTAACATGAGAAAGAAGTCTGCTTGGGATCTGAGTGGGTGGATTGTATGCTGAAGAGCACTTGACATAAGCCTTCTTACTGACACTGTGTGTCATATCACACAGGAGCAAGTATTGGAGTGGCCTGAAGATCCTCCTGATGTGCCGTCAGACTTTCTAGTGTCATCTCCCACATCATGCCTTCTTACACCCTAGATTGTAGCCAACCCATAGTACATACAATTATTAACTAGATGTAGAAGCCTTACTTAGTTTTCCTAATTAAGTTTTTGCTATATCCACTTCTAAATGTTGTGTCTCACCTGTGAGTTGAACTAATTTCATCTTGTTCCTCTGGATAAGATTGGAACCATTTGATGACCCCTGACTCCTTTCCTGTCTGTCCCTTAGGTAAGCGACAAACTTCTTGAATTCCCACTTGTTCCTGTAGTAGCCCTTATTCTCTACTGGGCTGTAAATTTTTCAGGGCAGAGATTGTACTTTATTCACCCTGTAGTTTGTACAATGACAGATGGTAATATATGATCAATAAATGATTTAAAAATTTTTTATTTTATTTGCAAGCAGAAATATATATATATATATAGAGAGAGAGAATGAGAATGAGAATGAGAATGAGAATGAGGGCACCCCAGGGCCCCCAGCCACTATAAACGAACTCCAGATGCATGCCCCACCTTGTGCATCTGGCTTACGTGGGTACTTGGGAATCGAACCTGGGACTGCCTTAACTGTTGCCAAGCCATTTCTCCAGCCCAGTAAATAATTTCTTGATAAGCAGTAAATAACTAAATGTTTTCAGAATGTTGTTCCTCTGCCTATGGTACTACAAGTACTTCTTAGTGGCTTTCAAAACTCTGTAGAGTCAAAAACTAGTAAACTAGAAGACTATTCATTTTCACATTAGGCAAAAGAACAATAAGGATTTGGTTTTTCCCTTAATTCCTATCCTTCAAACACAAATGCAGCATGAAGATGATACATGATCTTGTTTGGCATAAATGTGGCATTGGACATGGCAGTGGAAATTGGTGCAGCCCTTTTGGAAAGCAGTTAGGCGGTATATCTCAAGAGCAATAAAAGAGTTCATACATTTTGACCAGCAGTTCTTCCTGGGAGCCTGTCCTAAGGAAATATTCCAATGTACAGAATAAGCTTTCCCTCTGAAGCTATTATTTATAATAGTGAGAGATTGGAAAGCTGAAATGACCACCAACCTAAACTGCAATAAATCCACCTGAGAAAAACTGAGCTATTAAAGCAGAGTTATATATAAAATGATTATTGAAAACTATACAATAAAGATGCTATACAAGATAGAATAAGTGTCTAATAATGCTAGTTGGAAAAAAAGGTCATGCTGGGCATGGCGAGCACATGCTTGCAATACCAGCACTTTGGAGAGTGAGGCAAGAAGATTGTTGAGTTTAATGCCAGCCTGAGCAACACTAAAGACTATGTCTCAAAAAGAGTATTAAATTAAATTGAACCAGTGACCCACACGTATGTAATACACTGAAAGGAAATAATGACAAGCTGCTTGCCAACAGTAGTTAATGGCTTATAGGTGGGATGGAGGTTTATGTGATATTCGTATGGGAATTTCAAATAACAAGTAGTAAGTAATACAAGTTCTTACTCAAATTGTTGGTTAGGCATTTAAAAATAATAAAGGGGAGAAATAGCCAAGTGGTTAAAGATGCTTGCTTAGCCAGGTTCAATTCCCTAGTATACACACATAAAGCCTAAATGCACTAAGTGGCACTTGGTCTGGAGTTTGTTTGCAGTGTGGCAGAAGGCCCTGGCATGCCCATTCTTCCCCCCCTCGAATAAATAAAACACACCTCTAATCTTTGTAGCCTGGGCTGACCTGGAACTTAGTCTTTATCCCCAGGCTGTCCTTAAACTCACAGTGGATACCCCTACCTCAGTTTCCTAAGTGCTGGGACTCAAGTTGTACCCTACCATGCCTGGCTTGATTTCAGTTTTAAATGGGAGTGATGTGGTATAATAGAGAATGAATTCAAACAGTGGTAGTAAGAATAGAGAAAGCTAACATTCTAAAAATTCTTAAATCAAATCAGCAGGGGGAATATATATGCCCAATAGAGAACAGTGGCATAGAAGTTTAATGACATATCCAAAGTGACAGCTAGAAGTGTTTGTTCTTGGATTTAAACTCTGGTGTATCTAAAGCCCACAACCATTCTCTTATACCTGCAATACTTCTTTCAGTCTGGGAAACATTTTCTTGCGGGGGGGGGGGTGTTGTTGGGGATAGAACCAAGGGCTTTATGTGTTTAGTTCCTTTTAAAATGAATATCACAGTTTGGTGCTGTCTCTCTCTGTCTCTGTCTCTCTCTTTCTCTCTCTCTGAGGGGAATAGGAGGCTAGGAAAGATTGATAAACTGAGTCTAAGATAATTATCAGGGTGGGTGAGGGCCATAGACGCCACAACTGCTTTGAAGTGAGTAGTCTAGAAGTCCATTAGGCATTAGATGTGATATGACTATCACCCTGGGAGCTGACTGTGATTTTACTATGTTGCAGTGGTTCATTGGTTGGATTTATTTAATGTTTATGGCAGCAGGGGCTCTTCAACCTACGTAAGCAGTTGTGTACTGTTTCATGTACAAATGACCATCTTGGTCATTAAGCCCAAGTGGGACCAGGAGGGGTCAGGATGACAGCCTCAAACAAGGGACAGTGTCTAAGCTATTCCTGAAAGGAAAAGTTCATGTGAGCCATACAGTGCCCTGTTCCCTTGCCTGCTTCACAAACTAATTCAAGGAAAGGACTTTTTTTAAAAATATTTTACTTATTTATTAGAGAGAGAGAGAGAGAGAGAGAGAGAGAGAGAGAGAGAGAGAGAGAGAGGAGAGAGAGACAGGCAGAAGAGAATATGGACACACCAGGGCCTCCAAGCCACTGCAAATGAACTCGACACATGCGCCCTCTTGTGCATCTGGCTGTATATGGGCACTAGGGAATCGAACTCTGGTCCTTCTGCATTGCAGGCAAATGCTTTAATCGCTAAGCCATCTCTTCAGCCCTTTTTTTTTTAAAAAAAATGTTTAAGGGAAGGACATTTTTAACTTGAGTTGTACTTTGGCATATGATGTACATTCCTTTAAGGAACCCAGTTCATACTGACTTGTTCATTTATTTTGAGCAACTGGTTTTGCCTTTGAACTATGGTTTACTCATTTATAAAGTGACATAACCACTCTGGATCATTGTATGAATTTGAGCCTTAACTCATGAAGGGGCTTGTAAGCTTTATTAAGGGATTTGGACTGGATTCTTGGTCAGAAGCCTCTAAAGGGCCTTACACCAGAAAGTGGTAGGCACATAATTTCATCATATAAGAGGAAGAATTTAAAAATATTGTGGAGTTAATGTTGTAAGAGACAAAGAAATGGGGCCTGGTGGTACGCCATTCTAATTCCAGCCCTCAGGAGGCTAAGGCAGGATTAACACAAATTGGAGGCCAGCCATCTCATTTGACTTTTACAAAAGTTTATTTACAAGTGGGCAGTATAGGGATTATTATTATTTTTATTCCCATTTCACAGATGGAAAACCTTGAACTACTTTTTTAGACAAGGGATTACAGGCTTGAGCCACCATGCCTGTACTCTGAACTTTAAAAAAGTGAAATACCTTCCTGTGGTCTCATAACTAGAAGAAGTATGACTTGGGCCTCAGGGATAATTTAGGGTATGTCTCATCAGTCATGGGGTGGGATAGGCCTCCCTCTCTGTCATTCTTAGAATCTCTTACTTTTTTTTCCTCCCTGAGGTAGGCTCTCACTCTAGCCCAGGCTGATCTGGAATTAGTCTCAGGGTGGCCTTGAACTCAATAGTGATCCTCCTACCTTGGCCTCCCAAGAGCTGGGATTAAAGATGTGCACCACCACATCTGTTTTAGAATCTCTTACTTTGAATATAGTGGCCACAGAATGTAGAGCTTCCAGCAGAGACACAGAATACTGAGCAAGCAGGGTTCCTTCACTCTGTCAATCCCAGACACAAGAGACTAATCTGCCTTTGTGGTCCTCACAGCATGTGTAAAATGCTGAAGCACAAAGAACTCAGCATCCTTCTTGATGAGTTTATCATACAGAACAGCTTATCACAGGTTATTCTCTTGACCATACTTCATGACCTTTCACAAGGGAGTAAAGATTCAGGCTTTGAGTCTTGCCTGATGATAGGCTTCCACTCCCAGCCAGTTGTATCCTTTCTACCAGTGTCACATATCAGCTCTGCTTCTGCTGAAAGATAACACTAGGTAAGCTCAATTAGAGCAGGAATAAGTTTGGATACTGAAAATTTGGACATGGACTTGGAAGATCCAAGTTACATACACATTTGTGTCTGTGTGATAAATACAACTATGATGGTCCGTTTTTCAAGACAAAAGTGCCTATTCTATCCAAAGCATCCAGTTTCTTAATAACTACTGCTACTAATTGTTGAACTGAGTTCTATCTCTAATCATATGAAGTTCCTCTTTTGTAGTTGAGGAATCTGAGTTCCAGCAAGACATGGCCAAGCTCTTTAGTGATAGGGCTAGATTTCGAACTCGCTGGATTTTTTATTCAGTGTATCAGAAGGGTGAGTTCCAATGTTCTTACCCAGTTTTGTTACAAATGCTAAAGGAGCACTTTGATGATGTTGATTAGCCTATTTGATTCCTGCATGAGATGTGAAAGATAATCAGGGAGGTGTTTTCCCTTTTCAAAGTAAGGGTGTGTGGCCCACAGAAATCATGTGACTTATTTCAGATTACATGACTAAGAACTACTGGGCTTTAGGTGGGCTTGGCATTTCCATTTAGGAGCCCTCCATGTTTGGTTAGCCAAGAGCTGGGTTTTCTCTTGGGAGTGGAAATTGTCAGGACCTAAAGAGCACTCCTTGGGAAATTAGTCCTGTCTTGTCAGTAATGATCATTTGGGCAATGTTAATGAGTTGGGAGCCTGGTGAGTTTAATGAGATTAATAGATGTTCTGTCATCCCTTCCTGCCTGGTAACCAAGGTCCTCTGAATCACGGAGTCCTTGGACATCTGATTGATTGCTTGACTGTCTCCAGAGATAGTCTCCCCATCACTGATAGCAATTTTCCCTCTAAATTACCCAGATGTCCTCAAAGTTATCTAAGGGCAGATGGCTGGCACAATCTGCTGTGACCCCCCATATCCATGCAAGAGAATAAAGCCAGAAGTGCTCAACTGGACTGGCTAAAATAGACTCTAAACTGCACTTGAGGCACAAGACCAAAAACAGCAGCTCCTTCTTTGAGATGTGTTTCGTGAGGAACAAGTCCAGTATTTGGCAGTGTTAAGTCTAGTCTTTAGCAGGGTATGGTGATGCACGCCTTTAATCTCATACCTTGGGAGGCAGAGGAAGGAGGATCACTGTGAGCTCGAGGCCAGCCTGAGACTACATAGTCATGTAGGCAGAATTATAAATCCAGAGGAGGACATAGCAGAGTCAAAGGCTTATAGCTGCTGAGCCTGGAATATAGAATACCAAACAAGTCCCCTCAACTAGTTGTTTGACCTTAAGGCACTCAATTTTGTTAATCTACAACTTTTTAAATCTATAAAAATGGCACTAGCAATTTAAAATTTAAAAAAATTGCTTTGTCCTTTCGTAGTGCTATAACAAAAATTGGTGTATAGGGCTGGAGAAATGGCTCAGCGGGTAAGGCACTCGCCTCCAGTGCCTAAGGCCCCTGGTTCAATTCCCCAGGACCCACATATACCAGACCCACAAGGTGGTGGCCCTGGTGCGCTCTCTCTCTCTCTCTCTCTCTCTCTCTCTCTCTCTCTCTCTCTGATTGAAAATGAATAAATAAAATATTTTTAAAAAATGGTATATAAACAACAAATTTGTTTCTCAAAAGTTTTGGAGGGTGAAAAGTCCAAACAAGGTATCTGGTGAGGGCCTGCCTACTGGTTTGGGGACAATTGTTTTTTTTTACCCTGTCCTTACATGGTAGAAAGAACAACACAGCTCTTTGGAGTGTTTGAAAAAATATTTATTTGAAGGTTGGGAGGGCAGAGGCAAGGGCTTCTTGTCACTGGAAATGAATTCCATACACATGTGCCACTTTGTGCATCTGGCTTTAGGTGGGTATTGGTTAATCAAACCCAGACCGGCAGGCTTTGCAAGCAAGTGCCTTTAATTGTGGAGCCATCTCCCCCCTCCCTTGGTAGGGTCTCGCTCTAGGCTGACCCTGGAACTCACTATGTAGTCTCAGGCCAGCCTCCAACTCACAAACTCCTCCCTCCCTCTGCCTCCCAAGTGCTGGGATTAAAGGCGTGCACCACCACACCCAGCTAAACCCATTTATGAGGGCTTCATCATGACCCGATGGCCTCATCAACCTCTAAAGACTCCCTTGTCTTCTGTTCCTTATGTGATCTTGGGGATATCTAGGTGGTTTAGAAGGAAAGACCATTTTTTGGAAAAAGCTAAGCAATTAGTCTTGTTTAATGCCTCCTTGGTCCAGATGTTCCTCATTACCAGGCAGCTAGGGATGACACAATGCCTGTTGATCTCATTAAACTCACTAGACCTTGGCTTCTATCATCACATTGAGATATTGAGTACATTCAGATCATGACAGACAGAACATGGCAGACTGTTCACTAAAGTTTTATGCAAATATGGAAATTTTAGTCGAAAAGGGAAAGGGCAAGGACCAAGGAAAAGGTGTGTGGATGACTCAGGGTAGGTTTTCTTGGACTGGAAATTAGTGCCCAAGATGTCTCTCTTTTTATAAATATATAGGTATATATTTAATTTTCATGTGGAAAGAAACAGAAGAGAGAGAAACAGAGAATGGGCATGCCAGTGCCTTTAGCCACTGCAAACAAATTTCAGATGCATGTACCATCCTGTGCATCTGGCTTTACATGGGTACTGGGGAATCGAACCCGGGTCATTATGCTTTGCAGGCAAGTGCCTTAACTGCTGACCCATCTCTCTAGCACCCCAAGGTGACTCTTTAAGCACACAGTCTTGCTCCCTTTAGGTTTGTTTTTAGTCAGACAGACCTGGGTTCCAGTTAGGGTTTTGTGTCATTAACTAATTGCTTCCCGTCTGGAGTCAAACCACATCCTATTAGATAAAATGAGATATGTAAAGCTTCTGATCCAGTTTCAAAATCAGAGGCTGTTTCTACTATGAAGGATGGGGAGGAGGGGCTCCTTCACCTCAAGTTGAGGAGTGGAAATGCCTTTGAGGATTTTGTATTTTGTAAACCCACTCATTTAGTGTTGAGGCCTGGCTCCTATGTTCTAAAATTCTGAAATGTTTGAACTGGGGAAAATGATTTGTTTTTGCCCGATTTCTTCTGTACTTACTAATTAGAAGAAGTCAGCCCATCCTTTTGAGTTGTGAATGCCTTTCAAAGCCTTTGTCCCTAGCTGGTTTTAATTAGCTTAAGGCTCCAGCTTTTATGCAGCAGTTGTTCTCTAGCCAATAAAAGTGAAGACATTTACCTTGAGTCAGCCCCCAGTTTTCCACTACAGAGCATTTCCAAAGATACTATGCCTACTTCCAGCTCCTTACTTCCTGGAGGCCTTTTCATACTAGCCCAGGAACAATGGCATATAGTGATGGCACACCTGTAACCCCAGCACTTGTAAGGAGTTCAAGGGCAGGCTGGGCTACCTGTGACTTTGTCTCAAAAACAAAACAAAATCTCCCTGGATTTATAACCAGGGGACCTTGGTGAAATCTTGGCTCTGTTTCTCAAGATCTGTGACATCCTGGCCAAGTTCCTTTCCCTGTCATCCTTAGTGAGAGCATATAAATTGTGGCTGACATTCCTACTAATATGACATTGCAGTAGTCTCTAAGAACATTTTTGGTTTGGTTCACCCCTCCCCTAAAAATAGTCCCACCACCCACCTTTCCTCAGCTCATTGCTAAGCATGAGAACTCTAGAGCTGCCGATACCTAGCTCTCAGTTATACATCATATTTGTGAATGAGAGTTGGCTGAGGAGTGGGGGGTAGCTTATCAAGTCAGGCAGCGTCTGCTGAATAGTATATCAGTATTTTCTGGGTCCCCATTTTAAGATAGAGGGAAACTTTGTTTAAAAAAAAACACAAGGAAGAGCCAGGTGTGATTCATGCCTTTAATCCCAGTACCCAGGTATGGGGTCCTCAAGACCTTAGGTTCTGATAATGGCCCAGCTTTTATCAGTAAAGTCCTGCAAGGACTGGCCCAAGCGGTGGGGACTAACTGGAAACTGCATTGTGAATATAACCCTCAGGGCTCTGGGCAAGTCGAAAGGATGAATCTGACTCTGAAGGGGACCTTGTCTAAATTAGCCATCGAGACTGGTGGAGACTGGGTGACCTCCTACCCTGTGTCATTTTCTGGGTTTGTAATTCACCCTTTGTATATGGATTGACCCCCCCCTTTGAAATTTTGTATGGGGCCCCACCCCCTATTATGGTCCGCACTCTACCAAACCTGGACCCTAATGTGGCCTCAAATTACTTGGCCAGCTTGAAGGCCCTGCAGGAGGTCCAATGTGAGATTTGGCTTCTGGTACGCTCTCTTTATGAACTGCAGGGCGCACAAAATCCAGAACATGGCATCGTCCCCGGGGATTGGGTGTGGGTGAGGAGACAGAGCTCGAACTCTAGAGGGGAGATGGAAGGGTCCTTATGTGGTTATTCTGGCTACCCCTACTGCCCTGAAGGTTGATGGCATTGGATCTTGGGTCCATCACTCCCACACATGCCGGGCCACACCAATCGAACAGAAGGAGGCTGAAAACTGGAAGGTACCATGAGACCTTGACAACCCACTGAGGCTACAACTCTCCTGAGCGAAGAGACTTGACAAATCATCCACCCAGCCCAATGATGGGGTGGCTGCTTGCCCTGACTCTGCTCATCACCTGCGCCTCACCGGGACTAGTCCCCACCGGCCTTATAAGCAGACCTGGATCCTTAGGAGTGGTAAAACTTATGAGACTCTGAACAGCACCTCCCACACCGTGCCCCTATACACTTGATGGCCAGATTTGTCTTTTAGCCTGAAGGCTCTGACAGGGGTCTCTTGGGCTACCCCCCATATCAGAAAAGTGGGCTTCTTTACTTGCCATGGTCACCAGAGAAAAGACATCAAAACCTGTGGCGGGTTGTGCAGTGGCTACTGCAAAAGTTAGGGGTGTGTTACTTCTAACAATGGGTACTGGTCGTGGAAGCCCCCAAGGGTGGGGCCTGGTCACCCTGAAATTTGTCCACCCAATCACCACACAAATGTGGGTTCACTGGTTCCTCATTAGTAATGGCTGTCCCTGACAACAGTGTGATCTGATCAAACTGTCCTTCACTGACCAGGCAAAAACAGATATGAGATGGACCTCGGGTCTCATGTGGGGAATGGCAATCTATGATGGAAAATACCCAATGGGCATACTCCCATACCCCAATAGGCCCTAACTAGGTGCTAGCCCCTCCCCCCCAAACCTGGATCAGATGTAAGGATGATAACCTCCTGGGCCATTGTTTGTACAGCAACACCTATACCCACTCCTCAGATCCCCGAGGACCCCTTGTGGAAGCTCGTGAGCACCATGTATGAGACCCAAATCTCATGACTTCTTGCTGGCTGTGCTATGATGAAAGACCTCTGTTCTATGAGTCAATAGGGTTGATTGCCACCTACAATAGCTCTGGCCAAAGGAATTCCCCTCAATGTTCACGGGGAGATCGAAAAGTTGGCCTAACCCTGCAACAGGTAAATGGTAATGGGACTTGCTTTGGACAAGTACCACGGGGTAAGCAGGGGTTGTGTGTCACCATAAATAGCACTCCTAGTTGGGATACTCACACCAAGCGGGTGATCCCTGGGGGTAAATGGATGGTTGGTACGTTCCAAAACTGGCCTCACTCTGTGTCTGTCAACCTCAGTTTTTAATGCTTCTAATGAGTTTTGTATCCTAGTGGCATTGCTGCCCCGCATCCTCTACCATCCCGAGGAGAGCATGTACTTGCATTGGAGCAGAGGCACCAATGGAAGGAATAAAAGAGTCCATCACGGCCCTTGACCATTGTCACCCTATTCAGCCTAGGGGCTGGCAGGGGCAGGAACTGGCATCGCCTCTCTAGCTACTCAGCAGTCAGGAATGACTTCCTTTCAGGTGGCTATAGATAGGATATAGGATATATAGAGGATAGAGACCTCTATTAGTCATTTACAAAAATTGCTCACTTCTCTTTTGGAGGTAGTGCTCCAGAAGAGAAGAGGACTTGATTTGCTGTTTCTCCAGCAAGGGGGGTTGTGTGCTGCACTGGGGGAAGAATGCTGTTTAGGTGAGAGAGGGGTTAGCCAAGAGGAAGTGAGAGAGAGAAGCTGAGGCGGGCTGGTTCGAGGCATGGAATTAACAGGTCCCCTTGGATGACAATACTGGTCTCTACCCTGTTGGGCACTCATCCTGCTACTGACACTAACCTTTGGACCATGTATTCTGAACAGACTGATAGCATTTGTGAAGGATAGAATAAGTACCGTCCAGTTAATGGTCCTCAGGCAGGAATATCAAAGGCTACCAAACCTTGGGAGCCTGTACCAGAGTGGCCAGAATGAGCAAGATTCCTCATTATGAACAACAAAAGGGGGGAGTGTTGGGGCCCGCTTAGCATAAGGATGGCCATAACAGGTTTAGTGACCGCTGCATGGCATAGGCCTCTTCCCAGAAGAGGGAAATAACTCATTTCTGGTAAAAGGGCAGGAGGTCATGGGCTGTCGCAACTAGAAACCTGATGTTTGTCAAGAGATTAGATTCCCGGAATGTGTATGTGACCACCAGGATGTGGCCAGAAGGTCACAAGCCAATAATGTGTGTTGTATAGATAATGGGAAACTACTGGGTGATATGTGCTTGCTAACTCATATGAAAACTGAATGAAACTTGCATTCAGGGTCCATGTTGAAACTGCTGCGCCGGGCAGATACTTGGACCCCAGCTAGCTGGAAATAAACCTCACTGTGTGACTTGCATTATTTTGTGTGTCCTCTGTCCTTCTGAGGGGTGGTCTACCTCGGACCCTAACAGTGGCACATGCCTTTAAATCCCAGCACTTGAGAGGTTGTGGTAGGAGGATTGCTGTGAGTTCAAGCCTACCCTGGGCTACACAGAGTGAGCTCCAAGTCAGACTGAGCAAGAGCGAGACCCTACCTCAAAAAAAAAAAAAAAAAAACAAAACAGCAATTCGGGAGGGTAGTGAGTTTGGTTGTAAAGGTGGGTATTTGGGTCAGACCAGTAATCTATGTGGCATTTTCCTGTAGTACCAGCACTTTGAGATGCCTCATGGACATGTAGTTCAAGTTTTTCTACATCTTCACAGACACATGTCCTCTTAGGCTTGAGGACCCTACAAAGTAGCAGTGTGATCTGCCTTCTAAAGGATTGTGCATTCTAAAGGATTTTGGAGTTCAGGGTTTGGGAACCCTGAACATGTTCCAGGTAGACATTTCCAGGTATCCACATGCATCTACTTCTTCGGTTTTCAGGGGATATAGTTCCTGTCTAACTCTTCTTGGTTTCAAGCAGAATGTGTTCTCATCCAAATGAATCCACAAGTAGCAGTGTTAGTAGAATAGAGAAGTATGTGTCTTATGGTCAGAATAATGACTAGATCTTGTAAAGGCTTTGCAGTTTGTAAAGACATTGGATGTTCATTGTCCCAAATCTCGAGTGATGAAAGATTAGGCAGGGTCGAACCTGAAAGATTGCTCACCACAGGTGCTCAGCAAATGCTTCAGCACATTTCTGTGCTCTGGCACAGTTCTGAGGGAATAAGTGCTGATGATGTGATGTAAACTGAGTAACAAGAAGCCGACTCTTCCAAAGTGGTATCAGCCTCTTCACTAGTAGCAGTGATGGCACCCTGTTACCCTCTTGCTTTAGGACCAGCACACCTGACTTCTATGCCACCCGCTGGTCAGAAACACAGCAACTCCCAGGCTGGGAACATTTAGGAAACACAGGATCTCATACACTGGGACAAAAGATAACTGATTCCCTTGTGTTCTTAATTCTCAGAAAAGAAGCCCTTTCTGCCTCAAACTATTAGATATAATAAATGGGCTGGTAAGATAATGAAATTTTTTATACATGTTGCTTGGGAGCTATTTGGTACTTTCTGAAATGACCTTAGGATATTGAGATTGTAGTTGTACCAGCTATGCCAAAGAATAGAAGACAAGGCCAGTAGATACAAAGGCCAAGCCTGAACTATAAGCCTTTCCTACTAAAGCGAAGCATCTCCCTCCTGTTCTCCCTGGAGCCTGTGCTTAGGTATAACTCTATAATAGGAGGGGGGGGGGTTCCTATTTGGGGGCAAAAAATATTGACAGCTGTTCTAGAGCTCCAAACTCACTCTTGGGTGTTGAGTACTTTATCCACTGAGCCATCTCCTCAACTCAGAAGATCTTTAAATTTAGATTCTAAATGAGATAACATTAGTAAAGTGTTTGCCTTGAAAATGTGAAGACCTGAGTTTGAGCTCTAGCATCCATGTAAAATGCTTGATGTGGTAGTGTCTGTAATCTCAGCAACAGTGAAGTAGACATGAGCAGATCCCTGGAGTTTTACTGGCCAGCGAGGCTAGCCTAGTTTGTGAGCTCCAGGCCAATGAAACCCTGTTTTAAATAAAGATGGATAGTGAGTGTATCTGAGGAAAGACACACGAGGTTATCCTCTGGCCTCTTCATGCACACATAGTAAAATATATGCAAAATAAACATTTTTGGCTTATGTAGTATGGTGTGTATATGCATAGTGTATATAGCACATATGCTTCATGTGTGTACAGATGTGAGTGCCCTGTGCGCATACCTGCTGAGCACAGGAGAATGACAATGACACGAATCTCCTTCTGTTACCCCTTAGTATTTTTTTCTTGAGATGAAAGCTCTTAGCAAGCCTGGAACTTACATTCCTTTGGGTCAGGCTGGCTGGATAGTGAGCCCCAGCAGTTCTCCTGTCTCCACATCCCTCACAGGACTGGGGTTATAGGCACATATGGCCACACTTGGCTTTTTATATGGGTCCTGTGGATTGAGCTCAGACTCTCAGGTCCTCATGCTTATGCAGCAGGGGCTCTTACCTGCTTGAGCCATATCCCCAACCCCTCAAAATACTTTAAAAAAAAAAAAGAGGGTTGGAGAGATGGCTCAGCAGTTAGGGCGCCTCAGTTTGATTTCCTGGTTTCCTTGTAGAGCCAGATGCACAAAGTGGCACATGCATCTGGAGTACATTTGCAGCAGCTTGAGACCCTAGCACACCCATTCTGTCTTCTCTCTCTCTCTCTCTCTCTCTCTCTCTCTCTCTCTCTCTCTCTCTCTCTCTGTTTGAAAATAATCAGGAAAAAATGGAGTTAATTAGACTGGATGTTTGGTTCTTCTCATGCACAGTATCATGTGAGAACTAAATGAGGGGTTATATCTAGATGCAGGGTACCCAGCAGCTAGTAAATGGCAACTTTGGTATAATGTAACAAGAAAATAGAAGGCTGGATGTTGCAGGAATGAGAATATGTAGAAAGGTAAGACACAATCCAATTTACTCAAGATAGGGCCCATGAGCAGCCTTTTAGCCCACTTTGGGACCATTCTAGCCTCACATTGACACTTTCTCTCTTTAGGTGGACACCATGTCCTTGAAGATCCAAACAAGCAATGTAACCAACAAGAATGACCCCAAGTCCATCAACTCTCGGGTCTTCATTGGAAACCTAAACACAGCTTTGGTGAAAAAAGCAGATGTGGAGACCATCTTCTCCAAGTATGGCCGTGTGGCTGGATGTTCTGTGCACAAAGGCTATGCCTTTGTCCAATATGCCAACGAACGCCATGCCCGGGCAGCAGTGCTAGGAGAGAATGGAAGGGTTCTGGCTGGGCAGACTCTGGGTAAGTTAAACCTCTCTACTGGGTTCTGATAATCTCTAGTGTTAGCCACTGTCCTTCCCTTTCTAGTTCTGAAGCCAGTCCCTTCTATCACCCATTACTGCTCACCCGTTACCCCTTCACTGCTCAGAGATTTTATAATTTCAAAAAAGTGTAAATTATATTTAAATGATAAATTGAATAGCTATTAAATAAGTGCCCATGGGGGGTGGGGAGTTATAGAAGCCTTAGGAAAAGACTTCTGTCTTTGCATTCTCTTCTTAATAATAAGCTTTACAGTTCCAGACAAAGCACAACTTCTCCAGAGAAGGAGCAGAGTGGACTATCATACATAGCCTTTTACCTCACTCTAGATGACTTAGGATAGAGTGTTTTCTGAGAGCCAGAAGGGGCTATGAGCACAAGGACAAAGTGCCCTAGTGGTACATGTGATGTGTGACTGCTGGTGATTTACCTTGGAGTGTTTAAAGTGTGTGTGTGTGTGTGTGCATGCACATACTTCTATGTATATATGTGTTTTAGGAGGGATGTCTATATATATATTTGTGAGATATATAGATGTGATTGAGCCATGTATATATGAAACGTAGCTTTGTATAAGTGTGGTATGGAAGTAGATACAAATAATCATTTTTTGGCTTGTGTGTGTGTATAAAGTAGTATGTACTCTTAGGATGACCCATACTGTGCTTGTGGCAAGGCACACTCCTGTGGTGGTGGCTACAGTGGAACATTAGTTTCCCACTTGATCTTGTTTTGAGCCAGAGTCTCTTTTGACAAGCTCCAGTCAATTTTGGGTGTCTGCTCCCCTGCAGAACTAGGGTTACAAGCATGTGTACCACACCCAGCTATTTACGTGGATCTGAAGAGTTGGACTCAGGCCTTCGTGCAGGTGTGGGAAATGTACTTCACCACTGAGCCATCTCTCCAAATTTCAAATTATGTATTTTTTAGGTAGGGTCTCACAGTAGCCCAGGCTGATCTGGAGCTCACTCTGTAGCCCCAGGATGGCTTTGAGCTCAAGGAGGTCCTTCAACCTTTGCCTCCCAAATGCTGGGATTAAAAGCATGTACCACCACACCCAGCTCCCAAATATTTTTTCTAATTTTTATTTATTTTCAAGCATTTCAAAGGAGAGAGAGAGAGAGAGAGAGAGAGAGAGAGAATGAATATTGGCTGCACCAGGGTCTCTAGCCACTGCAAATGAACTCTAGAACCAGGTCGTTAGGCTTTGCAGGCAAGCATCTTAACCACTGAGCCATCTCTCCAGTCCTCATGTATTTTTTTTTTTAAATTTTACGTGCTAAACACACTCTTCTAGGTATAGAGATATTTGGTAAAATGTCTGAGTATGCAGTGGCTTTTTACCTGTAGGCAGTTACATATTTGATCCTGGAGTCAAGTCTAAGTATATTTGAATGTGAATGACTTTCTTACCTGGTTAATTTCTATATACCTGATGTATGTGGTTATGAATATATTTGAGAGCGTGTTTTTGTACAATGCACATGGTATGTGAGTAATCTATTTGTGAACTTGCATGTTTGTATCTAAATGTATATGAATATTCAACCAGGCATATCCTGGGTTCTGGTTGTTCTAAGGTTTGAAAACTAAATATAAATATGTAAATATATAAATAAATACATAAAGACCATGTCAATACTATGTCGGTTATGTAAACACATGAGTTAACTGTATGTAGAAGATAGTGATGTGTGTGGGCACGGTGCTGCTTGTTAGCATCTCAATTCTGCCTCCTCCCTTCACACAGACATCAACATGGCTGGAGAGCCCAAGCCCAACAGACCCAAGGGGCTAAAGAGAGCAGCATCTGCTATATACAGGTGGGGCATTCTGTTTTTCTGAATGGGAGGATGGGCCCCTATTTCCACAGAGGGAGTAAATGCTGGTAGTGACTGTGTGCCGAGTCCAGAACTTGGGGACACATTTGGAGATGAAGGCCTGTGGAGCATGGGCTGAATGGCAGCCCCCTCCCTTTGTTTCCCCAGTGGCTACAGCCTTGACTATGATTACTACGGAAACAACTTCTTTGGCAGGTGAGCAGGGGAGGGGTGTGCCCAGGCATTAAACACCCAAGCTAGAATAGCCTTGAGAGATTGCTGGTGCAGCCCTCCAGCTGCAAAGTGACATGTAGAAAGGTGAATGGTTGCTGTGCAAATCAGTGACAGAGCTGGCAGCAGGGTCCTGTTGTAGTCAGCACATGGGTGCCATTAGGATGAACCTCCAATCCAGACACAGTTCAGGAGGAAAGGATTTATTGAAGCTACAGATCCAGGGAAAGTTCCATAATGGTGAAAAAGGCTAGCCACCTTTCACAGATCGAGAGAGAGGGAGAGAGAGAGGGGGGGGGGGAGAGGAATCACCAACACCACACACACCAGCATAAAACAGGCAAGGTGAGTGAAGAGATTTTCTCCCCCTTTATATAGCCTTAGGTTGGGGTCTTGCAACCCTTATTGACTTCCTGAGTCTCTGGAATTTCCTTCCTGCACTGCCCTTCCAGGAAGGGATGTTTATTTCTAGCTCCTCTGAGCCTCCTTACATCCTGCCCCCTACTGAGAGGGCTGCCTTCCTGTAAACAACCTCAGAGACCCACCCAAGATTACTAAACAGGTCAAGTTGACAACAAAACTTGACCATCACAGGTCCATCTGCAGGTGCCCAGGCCAGTGTTCCCATCACACCAAACTGTCTCACACCCTCAACTGCCTTTCTTCTCCTGGTCCTTTAGTGTTAGGGACATATGTACATGGTGAGTGGGGATACAAAACCTGGTATAATGCTATTGCAAGGAGTTTGAGCCCTTAGTCTCCTTGCTTCTGTGAGATGCCCAGCCAACCGAAAGGAAGTCTAGTGTTCAGTCTGACTCTTCCAGGCAAAAGATCAGCAGTTATTTGGAGGTCTGAATTAGTAGTCCCCAATGAGCTGTGGTCCAAGCCTACGTAGACCCCCAGGCTTGAAGATCTGGGCTCATACTTGAATGGCGCCAGCGACATTCTTTAGAGAAGTCTCACAAACTCAAGATCTTCCTGTCTTCTGCCTGATTGCTTAGATTACAGGAATGCACCCCATCATCACCCAGCTCCCAGTCACATAAACTAGGAATTATGTTGAAGACTGGGTCAAACCTCTCCTTCCCGCTTGTCCATCCTAGTCAGCCTAGAACCTTTCTGAGGCTCTGTTTTCATACTTGTGAGTGGTTTTAGGAGGCAGTGTGGCACATAGAAAGTGCCTCAGCTGGAGAATCAAAAGACTGAGTTGGACTGGAGAGATGGCTCAGCAGTTAAGGTACTTGCCTACAAAGCCTAATGACTCAGGCTCAGTTCCCCAGTACCCATATAAAGCCAGTAGCAGAAAGTGGCCATGCATCTGGAGTTCATCTGCAGAGGCTGGAGGCCCTGGTGCATCCATTCTCTCTTCTTCTCTATCTCTGCTCGCAAATAAACAATTTTTTGAAAAAGACTGAGGTGTTAGTCTCGGCTCTGTCACTGCTTGGATTATGTGACTCTGGGAGCTCCTCTTCCCAGTCAGTGGAATGGGCGTATACACGTGATCTCTGGGGCTCCTCTTGCACTGGCATTCTGTGGTTCAGTGATTATGACCAAGGCCAGACTTGCCTCCTCCCCTTGAGGATAGAAATACAACATTTGGAATTGGATCCATTCCCAAAGAGTCTCAATCACTGGGTGCCATCACCCCAGGGCAGGAACTCCTTAAACACACAGCATCAACAAGGAATAGGGCATTGAATTGCCTAGCGATGGCTGATACCACCTAACCAAGGCTGTGATTCTCCTGCAGAACTGTGCTAATCGCAGATATAGTGGGAAAGATTCCTTAGTCAGCCTTCCTACTGAGTTTTTCTGCCTGGTCCCAGGAAAAGAAACCCTTCTAGAGAGGGCCAGGTTATGGCAGTGAGGGTGGCCACACACAGTCCAGAGCTTTGGTGTCTAATTTAGCTGTCTAACCTTGATATGCTGTGGAGCCCCTGGCCTGTGTCTCTGAGTAGAGCAAGAAAGATGTTGAGGCATCCCAGATGAAAGGGGCTTAGAGTCTGAGGCCACGGGGGTGCCTGGGTGGGTGTCCTTTTCACTTGTCACACCTGCTAAAGCATGCTTTGAACATGTTTTCTTATGCTCTGCTCTTTGGATAGCCATCATCAGTAGATGGGAAAACCAAGGCTTGGGCTAGCCTGTTCCTAGCTAGGGATTTGTGCAGTATTGAGGAGATTTGCAAACTCTGACCAGAGGTTGGAGTGGCAGCAGCTGATTGAGAACCCTGGTTATGTAAGAACATAGGCCTGGGAGTGATTTAGGGAGGGCTTCTTTCTGGGACAAGTCTTTGTTCCTCAGTTAAGTGGGATATAGGCACTGTGTTTCTTGCTCTTACTTGATCTGGCAGGAGATGTGGAAATACTTAGGATCCAGAAAGCCCTTGCTTTTTACCCCAGGACCTAGTGGGAGGGAGCAGGCAAGAATGATGTAACACTAGCAGCTTACCCCCTCCTAGTAAAGCTAGTGTTGCAGTGACCCCTGGTGGCTACAGGCCATGCTGCAGCCTCTGGCCTGTTTGCCTTCACAGGCTCTTCGATTACCGTGGCCGTCTGTCGCCTGTGCCTGTGCCCAGAGCAGTGCCTGTGAAGCGACCTCGGGTCACGGTCCCTTTGGTCCGCCGTGTCAAAACTACCATACCTGTCAAGCTCTTTGCCCGCTCCACAGCCATCACTGCTGGCCCAGCCAAGATCAAGTGTAAGTGATCTTCCTAGATGACTATAATAGTAGAATCACAATTTTTAACTAGAAAATAAACAGATCTGGCCGGGCATGCCTTTAGTCCAAGCACTCAGGAGGCAGAGGCAAGAGGATCGCAGTGAGTTTGAGGTCACCCTGAGAATACATAGTTATTTTTTGTTTGTTTTGTTTTTTGTTTCTTTTGAAACAGGACCTAGGCTGGCCTTGAACTCAAGATCTTCCTACCTCAGCCTCCCAAGTACTGGGATTGATGACAGGTATGTGCCATACCTGGCCCATACCTATATTATTGCTCACTTGCAGTCCCTTTGATATTGGGAGGTCTAGAGCAAAGAAGTTTAGAAGTTTGAGCTGGTCACTCTAAGGCTGGTCTTGAGGCATTCCCAAGAAATAGCCTTTTTCCTGGCCAGAAAAAGAGATACTCTCTTCCTAGTTGACAGAGTGAAGCAGGGGTTTCGTTAGCATCATGCTTCCAAGTAACAGCCTTGTCCCTTCTCCATTCCAGTAAAGAGCAGTGAGCTGCAGGCCATCAAAACAGAACTGACGCAGATCAAATCCAACATCGATGCCTTGTTGGGTCGCTTGGAGCAGATTGCTGAGGAGCAAAAGGCCAACCCAGGTCAGCCTTTGAGGGCAGAGTTGGGGATAACAGTGCACATGGAGGGGGAGGCTCGGTTGGGGCTTCCTGTCCCAGAGCCCAGTAGATCCATCTACCTGGATCCATTGTACTTTGGCCAGCTTTTGCTAAGGGTTCTGGGAGGCTGCCCTAGGCTGAACTTTAATCCTTCCTCCTCATATCCTTCAAGATGGCAAGAAGAAGGGTGAGAGTGGCGGTGGTGTCAGTGGTGGCGGAAGCAGTGGCGGAGGCAGTGGAGGTGGCGGTGGAGGTGGCAGTAGCCGGCCTGTGGCCCCCCAGGAGGACACAACTTCAGAGGCAGGCACACCCCAGGGAGAAGTCCAGACTCGAGATGATGGCGATGAGGAAGGACTGCTAACACATAGCGAGGAAGAACTGGTAAGGGCCTGACAGGTATGTGGCTGGGACTAGATTTCACACTTAGTGTCAAGAAGGACACAGGGTGAAAGAATCTGAGCTGGTTGGCCCGCTGTGAGCTTTCTCCTTTCTGAGGGTTTTAGTTATCTGTTTCATTCACCATTCAGAAATCTCAGAGAGGCCTAGGGCAGATCTTGGCAAAGTGCAGTAATTACACAGGAAAATTATTTAAAAAAAAAAAAAAAACCATGGGTGTGGTGCACTCTTAGATCAAGCACTTGGAAGGCTAAGGTAGGAGGGTCACTGAGTTTGAGGCCTTCTGGGGCTACAGTTCAGCCTGGGATAGAGTGAGATTTTACCTCGAAAAACAAAACCAGTGCTGCTTAAGCTTGCAGCAGGCTTTTAAGGGAATGAGTTCCTGTATATACTGGAAATATTCAGGTTGATACTGGAAGCTACTGGACAGGGAGCATTATACTGTGGTGAAAGGGTACATCAGACTCTTATCTTATGTTTAATATATACTGGTTGCTTGTTCAATGCACATTCATTGAGCACCACACTTTGTAACTTAGCCTTACAACTGCACTATTCTTTTTTATATATATTTATTTGAGAGAGGGAGGGGCAGGCAGACAGAGAGTAGGGCCTCCAGCTTCTGCAAATGAACTCCAGACAAATGCACCCTCTTGTGCATCGGGCTTTATATGGGCCCTGGGGTATCGAACTCTGGTCCTTCTGCATTACAGGCAAACACCTTAACCGTTAAGCCACCTCTTCAGCCCATAATTGCACTATTCTATGTACTAGAACAGCCATATTTTACCCCAAGAGGAAACTGAGGCTCAGAGGTTTCAAGTAGCTTACTCAGGGCCTTTTAGCTAATAAGGAAAGCCCAACCTGGAGCCCAAACTTCTGCACCTGGCGGGTCTGGAGCCTCATTTTAATTGCTGTGAGGCTCCAGCAGGAAGATGGATGCCTCTGGCTATGACAGGAAAGCTACTTCTTGTCTTTTTATCTTTTTTAGCTTGTTCTCTTACCATAGTAGTCTCCAGAATAGCTCTAAAGAAGAATTACAGATCAGGAGCCCACCAACCTGTGAGACTTTCTCCCTCTAATCCAAGGAGCATGGGAATGTGCCTGCCCTGTCGTTACTCCTACAGCTCCCTTGACTGCTGCTTCTCTTTCTAATGGGACCCTTAAGCCACCCTCCCCATCCTAAGCCAGCCTCATTGGCTGGTTGCCTTTGGTTGGCCCTCCCTTTTGTGGGTGGGTCTGGGCAGTGAGTGATTTGTCTCTGCCTTTTTTCCTTTCAGGAGCACAGCCAGGACACAGATGCAGAGGATGGGGCCTTGCAGTAAGCAGGTATGAGGGTCCTGGGGCACACAGGGAAGGAAGAAGTGAAGAGGAAGAGGGTGTGCCTCTTCCCTGAAGTAGATTTCATTGTGAGATCTGCTGCACGCTCTAGTCTGGGTGCTTCACAGGTGCCATGGATGCCCCTCCTAGAAAAGGTTCCCGCAGGACACTGAGTCCTGTGGCCTGCCTCCTGAGCTCCTAGTCTGCTGCAGGAGAAGTTGCAAGCCATTGCCACCCAGTGTGGGCAGGATGACGATACCCAGGCCGTAGGAGAAATGATGTGCAGCTTGGCCTGCTTCTGAGGAAGGGGAGAGGGCACTGCTTATCTGAAATGGGGTGAGGCTTGGACTTGATCCTGTTGTGGGAAGGAATTGCCCTAGGTGATAGGAGCTGCCTCTACTTTACTTGATTTTTGTCTTCAGCCCTGCAGAGTTGTGCTTTGGAAATGGAGGCTTTGAAGGGTAGAAATCCCAAGATAATAATTGGAGCTTAGATTTGAACCCAGTGGTACGCAGCCTCAAAGCCTCCTCTCTGGCCACTCTACTCTTCCCTACCTTAGAGCAAAGTCAGTCCACATCCAACTCTGCCTACTCTGTGCTGTCTCCCATGTCATTTGGGACGGACATGTTGTCTTAGGTAGAGGAACATCTCAGACATGCGTGGTTACTGGGAGATGTGTCAGTGTATGTGTGGCACATTCATCTTGTAAGATGCTCTACCAGCAAGAGCTTCTAGAATAGCTAAGTTTAGAAAATTCCTCAAGTAGTTTTTCCTCTTAGAACTTACTAATTTATTTTTCCTTTTTATCTTTTAATGACATGTTACGTATAAGGGCTCAGACAAGGAGGTGGAGTTACAGGGGCAAGAGGTGAGGCTTACTCATGAGTACATGGCCATAAAATTAGGGCAGGGGCAGAGTGCAGACACAGATCTGTCTGCAGACATTATTCCACCCTTCTTTCTTATCTCTGTGACCAAGAGATTCCTTCCTGTCAGCCTTAGCCTTTTTTTTGTTTTGTTTTGTTTTTTTTTTTTTTTTCTCTCAGCTTGACAAGCAATGGCCACCAGCAGGAGAAGGGCATCACTGTCTCAGGCCTCAAGCCAGACACCCATCCCTGGATGCCAGTCTGGAGTGGGTACCAGAGGAAAGCTGCATCAGGCACTCTTCCCTTAATTCGTCCCAGCCAGTGCCACATCCTTGCAGGTGGAGTGTCAGCCTACCCTTCCCCCTGTACTCTGCACTGACCAGGCTAGGGGGCAGAGCACAGGGTCTCCTCATACTCTGCCTCTCTTTCCCAGGACATTCCCTGGCTTGGGGTTTTTCTATAGGTTTGGAGGGGGGTGGGGGTTGGCACAAGGAGGGAACTTGACAATAAAGAGATTGGTTCCAAACCTGCTCAGAGATGGGATGGTTTGTTTTCTCCTCTCCTGATGGTGCCCTGGTCCTTCTGTCCACTAGAGAGCTGGCATGCTGACCTATTTCCACCTCATTCACTTTCCCTCCAAGGGAATTGTCTAGGTGTCTGACACGGGACCTTAGCTTTCTCTGCTAAAATAGTAACTAAAGCACATCTGTCACCTTAGTACTTGGGAGGTGACAGCAGGAGTTTAAGGTCATCCTTTGCTACATAGCAAGTTCAAAGCCAGCCTAAGATACATGAAATAGAAATGGTTATTAAAAGTGGCTGGCTGGGCTGGAGAAATGGCTCACCAGTTCAGGCATTTGCTTGAAAAGTGTAACAACTCAGGTTCAATTCCCCAGTACCCACATAATAAAGCCAGATGCACCAAGAGGCTCATGCAGTTGGAGTTTGTTTGCAGTAGCTGGAGGCCCTGGCGCACCCATTCTCTCTTGAGTCTCTGTATCTCTCTGCTTGAAAATTAAATAAAACACTTTTATCACTTAAAAAGACACTTGCTTGCAAAGCCTGCCAGCCCAGTTCAATTGTCCAGTACCCATATAAAGCTAGACAGGTATTTAATTTCAGTGGCAGTACAATTTTGAGCAAACTATTATATTTGCAGGTGTTAAAGTTAGGCCATAGGCAGACTAAAGTATCCCTTAGGATCTAAAATGATCTGGGTTTGGCATATTGGACCCAACAGTCAATCACAGCATTACTCAATCCTGCCAAGTGGAACAGGTAAAGAAAGGCAGAGTCTTTTATCACAGTTGTATTTCAATAATCTGGAGAAGTCATCTACAGAATGAAGTCATCTTTACCTGACCTGTAGTTTGATCTCTAGTTATGGCATCAGTTTTTTTTTAATTCATTAATTTATTTGAGAGAGAGAGAGAGAGAGAGAGAGAGAGAGAGAGAGAGAGAGAGAATGGGTGCACCAGGGCCTCCAGCCACTGCAGATGAGCTCCAGGTGCATGTGCCCTCCTGTGCATCTGACTTTAAATGGGCACTGGGGAATCAAACTTGGGTCCTTCTGTGTTGTAGGCAAACGCCTTAACTGCTAAACCATCTCTTCAGCCCAAGGGTTTTTTGTTTTTGAGGCAGGGTCTTGCTCTGCAGTTGTTGCAGTTATAGCACAAAGCACTCAGCCAAAACCAGCTAATGGGAGGAAAGTATTTATTTTGGCTTATAGTCTCAAGGGGAACCTCCTTGATGGTAGGAGAGTCTGGCCATCACCTTCTTGCCAACATCAAGTGGACAACAGCAGCAAAAGAGTGCCAAACATTGGCAAGAGGAAGCCAGGTATAACATCCTCCTCCAGCATGCCTCCAGTTCCCCAGTTGCCACCAGCTGGAGACCTAGCATTCGGAACACATGAGTTTATGGGGGACACCTAATTTAAAGCACCACATTCTGCTTTTGGCTCTCATAAACTCATGACCATCCATGATGTACTGTATTCAGTTCAAATTTAAAAATCCTAATAGTTTTTATCAGTCCCATTACTGTTCAAACGTCCCATGACCAAGATCTCTTAACTGTGAACCTATGAAACCAATGGCAAAGAGTAAGCATTTGCACTGCAAAAGATGGCGTTGGCCACAGAGCAAGGAAAGATTTGAGCCAATACAAGATCTAAAACAAATAGGGAAAACATCAAATCCTGGAGTTTCAATTCTGCCCCTCCAGGTAGGCTGCTTACAACCTGGGGAACAATCCAGCCGTCCCATAGTCCTTGAATCTCCTAGGGTCTCCACTGCAGCCCACACTTCACATGCACCATGGCCTCTCTTCACTGTCACTATTCCACAGCACCTGGGGCTATCTCCAAAGAACCATGTGGCCAATACAATGACTTTTTTTCTGCATTTGTTATAATAGTGCCAGGTAGGCTACCAAATTTGTTACTTCTGGGGGGAATGAAGCTGACTTTGAAGAGCAGGACACACCTTGAGCTGTCAGGCCTCCCTTTCAATAGTCCGCATTCTTTCTACTGTCCCAATACACAGCAGCTGGTCTGATCCTACCTGTTGCAATCTCAAACAATTGCAGCTAAACAGGCACTGTTTCTAGCCCAAAACGGATTTCTTTCTGAGCCATATCCATCTGCTCATACCAGTCCATTTCTATGTGGCAGCCCGGCACAAGTTCTCAGGACACAGGGAGAATGCAGTAAGCTGCTCACACAAAGTGCTGCTAGCTCAGTCCAGGCAAAGCTTTCTTCTTCCTAATAAGCCAAACCTCAAAACCTCCAGTTTTCTGCATCTGAATCTCTCAACTCTGACCAGAATGGTCCATCAAACTGCCTTGCAAGGCATCTCTTAGGCCAAGGTTTCTAATCCTTTCACATTCCTCCCACAAATGAGTTCCAAAAGGCCAAAACCCACACAGGTCTCTAGCAGTAACAACCCCACTTTTACCTTCTCTTTTGTGTCAGCACACAAAAGCACCCCATCAAAAGCAGTTTATGGGCAAAAATATGCTAACAGTTTTCGAGGGGAGGCTCCATGATGGCAGGGGAAAGATGGATACAGGAGGTGCTAACATCAGGTGGACGACAGCAACAGAGTGAGCTGGACATTAGCAAGGGGAGTTGACTGTCACACCCATAAGCCCACCCGACAGCATACCTCCTCCAGCAAAGCTCCAGTTTCCACATTGCCACCAGCTGGGGACCGACCTAGCATTCAGAACATGGGAGAGTGACACCTAATTCAAACCACCACAGCAGCCTAGGCTAGCCTTCAGCATCCTGAATGTTACACACATCACTACCACACCTGATTAGCTTCAAGCATTTTGTAGAACTGTGTGGTTTGCTAGTTAGTACTTGGATTCCATGGAAGGGTCCACTTTGGACACATTGAGCCAGTGTTCAATTCCCCCTGCAGTGCAAGCTCTTACCTTGAAGAGGCACACATTCAAGCACAAGATTTGTGCCTTTGAAATTTACTGTGATTGTCCAGCTTCCGGTTTTAGGATTTTCAGTTTTTTTCTTGGAGACTTATAGCCTTTCATGAACTAGAATCCAGAACCTAGTCTAAAACATAGCATAAAAACCCAAAAATCCTGAACAGAACCACCATCTAATAAACATACTGTATTTTCTTCCGAAGTAAAAATTTTTCTCTAGGGCCGGGCGTGGTGGCACATGCCTTTAATCCCAGCACTCGGGAGGCAGAGGGAGGAGGATCACCATGAGTTCAAGGCCACCCTGAGACTACAGAGTGAATTCCAGGTCAGCCTGGACTAGAGTGAGACCCTACCTTGAAAAAAAAACAAAAAACAAAAAACAAAAAATTTCTCTATAACCACCCTCATTTTACCAAGGTTTATTAAGACCAGTATGTTTGAAAAATAGATATCATCCTAAGTATAGCTAGAATAGCCACAAGGTTTAAAAAATACCCACACCCTACCTTGAAAAACAAAAAAATCAGTAACAACAAAAGGGGGGGCTGGAGAGATGGCTTAGTGTTTAAGGCATTTGCCTGCAAAGTAGAAGGACCAGAGTTTGATTCCTCAGTACCCACATAAAGCCAGATGCACAAGGCGACATATGTGTCTGAAGTTCATTTGCAGTGGCTGGAGGCCCTGGCGTGCACCCATTCTTTCTGCCTGTCTCAAGTAAATAAAACAAAAAAACTTTGACAGCTTCCATAAGTATAGGCAATAAATGATAATTCCCACTTAACCATCCCCATTTTCCCTACCAAATTTACCCTCCACGACTTCCTGCTTTCCAATTAAGACATATTGATGCATCATCATTTCCTCCTATTATGAAGGTTTTGTGTAGGTAATGTCAGATACTGTGAAGTCATGAATATCAAGGCCATTTTGTGTCTGGAAGACAGTAAGCATTCCTTCCCTTTCTTTAGGTCTTAAATTCTTTCTGCCACCTCTTCTGCAGTAGACCCTGAGCTTTTTTTTTGGGGGGGGGAGGTGTGTGTAAAGATGTCTCAGTGCTGAACACTCCATTGTCTCTTAGCACTATAGAGACTTTTGAGTCACCTCAAAGGTCACTGTTATAAGGAATTCCCCCAGAAAGACCACCAGACAGAAGAATTGCCAATAGAAAGTCTTTCATGGCTGGCCAGCAGTGACAGCACAGCAGGAAGTACTCAAGTGCATCTTATATGCAGGAAAGCCACATCCTCTTAAAAGATTGGAAGGTCCCAGCGGGCGTGGTGGGACACGCCATAGGAGGATTGCTGTGAGTTCAAGGTCACCCTGAGACTACATAGTGAATTCCAGGTCAGCCTGGCATAGAGTGAGATCCTACCTCGAAAAAAAAAAGAGAAAGAAAACAACCCAGGGAAGTTTTGCTATATAACTAGTGACTAGAAACTAGAAATATTCCAGAAGGCCTGCAAACATGTAAAGATGGAAGGGAAGAACCCCAGACCCAAATCCTTTCTGATAATGGACCTATGAATCCCAAGTTAGGACTCCATGGTTAAAAGCACTTGCAGAAGCCAGGCCATGGTGGTGCACACCTTTAATCCCAGCAGCACGCCCGGCTTCTTTTCTTGTGTTCTTTTCCCTGGGCTTTGATTCCAAGTTTTGGTACAGGGTGGAGGAGCCCAAGTATGAGTTAGTGTTCAGGCCCTGAGTATGGAAATTCCCAGAGAAGTCTGATCTACTTTGTGGATTCTTTTAGTTGGGAGTCTTGCTAAGCAGACCGGACTGGCCCTGGAATACTGCCTCAGACTCTTTGACAGCTGGATTACAGGCACGTACATCTGATTTTTGTGTTAATTGTACTACACACTTCTGTAATATTTGGCTCTATTGAAAAGTGTGTGAAAGGAGGGACTGAGATTTCCTGGGTACTCTAAATAAATCTTTTACCCTTCCTGATAATTCCCAAAGGGATGGATACTGTATCATTCTGCTACTGATTTGGAAACTGAGATTTCTGATCTGTCCAAGTTCATGTCCCTTGAAGGAGGTGGAGGCATGATGCAAATCCCACTTCCCTCCTAGGTGACTGAAACACTGCTGTTTATTTCTGCCAGTCTCTGACTCCTCCTCTGGACATCCCAGTGTTCTCTGCTGGCTCTTGTTAGGCACACTCCCTGATGACTTAACCCATGGCCCATCTCTAACTCCATTCTTCCCGAGTAGCTGCATTTAGATGTTCTCAAGGACTGGAGTCCATCCCTACCCGGCCAGCTTATGTAGTCTTCATGAATCCCGTTTTGGGGAGAAGCGCCGCCACTCCTTGTCAGGTCAACATCCTCCACTCCTGCTAATACCCCTCAGCGTCTTAGGCCCTTTTCATATTTTTGCAATAATCCAATCTCCTTTCTTTCTACCAGGCTTTGCCCTTTTTTGGATAGTTTCATATAGCCCAGGCTGGCCTTAAGCTCCTGATCCTCCCTGCCTCCATGTGCTGTATTATTGGCACACATACTTCCCCAGCCCCCAGCTCCCCTTAGGCATGGCAGGCACAGAGCCCTCCAGGATAGACACCTCACTGTTCAAAGATTTGTGATCTCTAGCTTTGTGCTTTCATGTGTGCTACCTACTGCTTGTCTTCTTCCCCTGGCTCTTTCCTTCACACTGCACTTAGAAGTTGCCTGCTCAGCACCTCCCCGATCGGCATTAGAGCTGTGGCTCCACTGTGAATATTACCGCTGCTTTGCACTGTTTCTACTACACCTAAGCTCCTGGAAGACATAGACTGCACTCCACTCACACTTTGAATCATGACACTGAGCTGTCCAGTTAAGTGCATCCTGCTACACCACTTAACACCTGGAACCTTGGGTTAGTTTCTTAAATGTCCTCATCTGTAAAATGGAGGTAATGGGACTTTGAGTCAAAGGAAGAGAAAATGAGTTAACATAAGCCTAGCCTGTAGATTCTGGGCCATGAGACAGGCACCTGCCATATTGTACTGCTGCACTAGGGACTCAAACCAAGCTAGTTGATACAGAATGTCACCATGTATAATTAGGTTTGGCTAGCTATTTTAGGTTTGGAGTTGGCATATTTCAAACCTCATGAAAATCTATAGCTAATAAATATCTTTTCAAAAGATGCCCATTCTCATCATTTAGCATGAAGACATTCTTTAGGACGGCGGGTCCTCCAGTGGCTTCACATGTTGCATTCATGAAGAGGCAGGCCGTAAGGCTTCTAGACTACCTTGTTACCGAGAAGGTGTGAAAGGAGCTGGAGCCACAGCAGCTATGGAGCCCGTCTTGTCTCTCTTAAATCCTTGCTAGGGGACATTAGAATTGCTGAGGCAGGCCTGGTGAGAAGGCTCAGCAGTTAATGGCTCTTGCTTGCAAAGCCTGTTGACCTGGGTTTGACTCCTCAGTACCCGTGGGTTCCATCTCCAGCACCACAACAATTAAGGAATAGGAAGCCATCCACAGAGCAGTCTCTAAGGATAGCTATGAAGTCCAGTTACCATAAAGTCAAGAGTCTTAGAGTTAGTATCCAAGCAGACTGGCTGGGATAACTGACACTACCCTTCAGGCAAAGGTCTCCTGCCCTCTGACCCTGGGAATTTGGTCTAAGAAACCTAGTTCAACAGAAGGGAATAACGATGTGCTAGGTTAATTAAGCACTTTATATATACTGTCTCACCATGACCTGAGAGAAGGAATTCCCATCTTATAGATGAAAATGCACAACCACCGCTGGCAGAGGACCACCACTCCACTGCTTGAAGCCCAGCCTAACATGGATGGAGTCTTCTGCAGCTGCTGGGTGTCATGGTGTATGCCTTTAGTCCCAGCACTGAGTTCAGTGACAGTGAATTCCAGGTTAGCCTGGGCTAGAGTGAGACCCTACCTCAACAAAACAAAAAATTACGAAGCTGTACTAAATGGGAAACATGGTCTTAACACTAGAAAGTATGGTATTATGATTTTTTTTTTTTTGAAAGGAAAGGTTTTAATAGGAGGAAAAGTGAGCTGCTGCCTGACTGACTATCCGGGCTATTTTCACCAAAGGTGGTGAAAAAAGCGCAAGGCAGGTTTAGATCAGGGGTTTTAAGGGGAAAACGTTCAGGTTGGGGTCTGGTTGGTCACATGAGGTTGTGTGGAGGGCTCAGGGGGTCACATGCTCTCAGGATCAGGAGGGATAGGAAGGACAGTCTCTTTATCAGTCTTTATCTTTGACTCTTGTTGATACTGAGGCTGGTTTGGGAAGAGGATCAGGATGTATTCAAGCTTTAAATAAAGAGTCCAGCAGATCTCCCTGGGGCTCTGCAGGCCCTCACAGAGAAAGGAGGCTTAGGATCCCCCAGTGTGAGCAGCTGTGTTTGGGAGAGAGAGAGACAGAGAGAGGCGAGCTCTCTAGTGGAAAGCCGAAACTGGGAGCCTTGGCCAGAAGTGAGTGAAGAGGGAAGTGAAGGGAAAGACGAGCGGGGAGAGAAGACTGAAGAGAAGAGAAAGGTACCTCGGATCATCTGAGAGTGCCTGGCTGGGGTTGAGGGTGGGTGTGGGAGCCAGCAAGCAGACAGATGATCCAAGGCGAGGCTTTCAGAGGGTCTACGGCAGCTCGGTGGTCATGTGGTCCGGTCACCCAAAGGGGCAATCCGGAGTGACCCCTTCCTGGGTTTCGGCACCAGATGTTAGAATGGAAATGACCACGAGAGACCACTCTGAAAGGAAAGGTTTTAATAGGAAAAGTGAGCTGCCGGGCTATTTTCATCAAAGGTGGCGAAAAAAGCCTATTTATTTTTTGGGTTTTTTGAGGTAGGGTCTGTCTCTAGCTCAGGCTGACCTGGAATTCACTCTGTAGTCTCAGGTGGCCTTGAACTCACGGCAATCCTCCTACCTCTGCCTCCCTGAGTGCTGGGATTAAAGGCGTGCGCCACCACGCCCGGCTAATTATTATTTTTTAAAATATTTTATTTATTCATTCATTTTCAAGCAGAGAGAGAGACTCAGGGCCACCACCTTGTGGGTCTGGCTTATGCGGGTCCTGGGGAATTGAACCTGGGGCCTTAGGCACTGGAAGCAAGTGCCTTAACCGCTGAACCAACTCTCCAGCCCCGGCTAATTATTTTTAATTACCTCATTTTCATGATAAAAATTCCACATGCTACAAAGCCAAGTTCTAAAAACATGTTATAAAATCTAATGTTCTGTTCAGATGTGAAATCCTACTTTCAGGGCAGAAAGTGGATAGCACAGAGCTCACTGACAACAGCATTTCTTCCCCCAGTCGTCTGGCAAGAGCAGAGAGTGACTGTCTACATGTCTGTACTCCTTTAACCAAACTTGTCTCAGTGAACTCCTGTAGCTCCTACAACTTTTAGGTGCTGCTTCCTCAGCCTCTCAGCCTAGGTGTAACACAAGCCCAGAAATCAACACTTTACTGTGGACTAGAGTGAACCAGGTGGCTATCCTAGAGATGGATGGAGGTAGTGAACAGCTTAAAGACTAGACTATAACTATGCTTGTATCACCATACCAAGTTTTCTCTATGTAGTTAGGGAACCTGTTTATTCTCATACAGTGCAAATCATTGCAAGCAGAGAGTATGGGAGAACCAGGGCCTCTTGCCACTAAAAACAAACCCCAGGTGGACATACCACTTTGGCTCTAAGTAGGTACTAAGGAATTGAACCTGGGCTGACAGGCTTTGCAAGCAAGTGCCTTTAAATACTTAGTCACCTCCCTAGCCCATACAGTGCTTTTCTTGTTTGCATAATTTGGAACGGCCTTTACGGTTTCCTAAAATACTCTGAAGTAATGATTGTCTGAGCTCCCTGTCACAAACAGAATCAGGCCTCCAATTATAAACTGTTAGCTAGGAGTGACGGCAAATGCCTGTAATCACAGCACTCTAGAGGCTGAGGCAGGAGGATCACAAGTTTGTGGCTAGTCTGGGCTACACAATGAGAACCTGTTTCAAATACAAAACAAAACAGCCCCCAAAAGCAAAAATCCAGTATCACTCCAAAGCAAGGTTCTTCTGAAGTGAGTCTTGGCTGGTGAATGAATAGTAGGGATGTTAGGTTAATGTTACAACCCACCATTCCCAATCAATCCTATTTTAACCAGAGTATCCAGTTGGCATCTTTTTTATGTTGTTGTTTTGAGGTAGGATCTCACTCTAGCCCAGGCTGACCTGGAATTCACTAGTCTCAGGCTGGCCTTGAACTCACAGAGATCCTCCTACCTCTGCTCCCAGTAGCTGGGATTAAAGACGTGCACCACCCCTCGGTTCAGTTGGAATCTTTTTTTTAAAATTTATTCATTTTCAAGCAAAGAGATACAGAGAGAGAGAGAGAGAGAGAGAGAGACAATACACCAGGGCCACCACCTTGTGGGTGTGGCTTATGTGGGACCTGGGGAATTGAACCCATGGCCTTAGGCACTAGAGGCAAGTGCCTTAACCGCTGAGCCATCTCTCCAGCCCCAGTTGGAATCTTAAGGGGTAGGGTAAGTCCCAAGAATCTGCTTTCAGAATGAAGCTGAAAACTGGGGTGGAGGTCACTATCAAATTGTCCACCTGTCACTACACTGCCAAGTGTCCTTCCTTCCCCTAAGGGCCCCACCAAGTAAAGAATTGAACCAAACACACACAAAAACATCGGAGCACTAATTACACAAGAGGCACTGATCCTTGCTTTATTTACGCAGTAATATCCAACATTGGGAATCGTGGGGCATAGGTTTAAAAAAAAGGAAATGGGGTCATAAACAGCAATTGGGTTCATCATGGCAGTGGTGGTAACTCAGCCAGTGTATGGACCTACCAGGTTGAGGGAAAGCTCCCTCCAACTTCACAGCCAAGGTACTTGACAACACTTGGCCTCTACGTGAAAGTAAAGGGTCACAGTGATACACTGAGTGATGCTCCTTGGGACACTTAGCATCCATAATCTGGCAATAGGAAGTGAGGAGCGCTGTGCATGCTCTTATGCTCCAAGGTGTGAGTGAGGCCTCCTCCCCTGGCACCCATGGACAATCCTTTCCCAGCTAAGTCCCCAAGAGGCAGAACTGGAGGCACCAGAACCACCCACTGTACCAAGCTGTAGCATCTCTTGGTTTCTTGTGGTCACATTCAAGGCAGTTTAGTACAGCAAACTGACAACCATTTATTGCAGGCCCTTTTCTAGCCTGGAACAAAGGCAGAGTGAGAAGCTTCCTTCACTGTTCAACCGCCGAGGGGCCTTCTGACTGCCCACACTGCAGTTTCCCCACCACCAGAGACACCAACTAGCATTAGTGTGCAAGTTCTAGACATACAGGTCACTAAGAATTCTAAGGAAGGGGGGATACCCAGCACCTTGTATTTCCTTCATATGCTAACAACTGAAGCTTCTGCTATTAACACCTGAGGGAAATGAGGACTTGGCAGTGAGGTAGTAGCAACAATCCTCACAAAAGGAAAAGAATTCAAACCTACAGGAATCTTCTGACACTGCCAACAGGTAAGCTTTCCCAGATCTCATGCTCCAACCACTCACTGGTAGCCGTAATCCAGCCATGTATTCTCAAGAGAAGCAGAAAAGGAAAATGGCTGCCAAGTTCAAGCACCTGCCAACACCTAGTTTATCCTTGACAGAGAACTCACCAGAGCCCAGGCTCTCTTCCTTTGTTTTTTTTTTGCTAAATTCAATGAGCACTTTAATAGAAAACTGAAGGACAAATAAACTGAAAGAATCACTGTTATAATAACTTTAATTTATCTTGCATTTTACAGAAGTCTATGAAGGATTTTAAAAGAGCACCTCCTTACCCCATCACGTTTCTCTGACAGTTGTTAAAGTAGGCAATGAGTACGTCAACAGCTTGAGCATCGGCATCTTGCAAGGATTTCAGATCAATCAATCACTTGCCAAAGAACTTGGCAGCTTTTAAACCTGTCCAGCCAGATCTCCACCACACACTTTGCAAAACCAATGGTGATTAGCAATTAGTTAGCTTTGGCACGGAGCTGTGCTCGCTTGCCTGTGACAGCCTGGAAGCCAGTTTTGATACTGGCAACAGAGCATCGAGAATGACAAGTTTCACACTGTAAGAAATAGAGTCGGGTGTCCTTTTGCAGAATTGTGTCCGGTGATCGGCATGTGTGACAAGTGACGTATTCCTCTGCAAGTAAAACAACACATAGCGTTATCTGGTAGCCACGATGTGACAGAGGTTTCTGCTCTTCCACAGAAACGCCTCTACCCAACAAGCCCAAGCTCAGAAGGCATCCAGACTGGGGGAGATTATTTAGCTAACTTATTTCAGAGTTAACAAAACACATGCTGCCTGATAGAATTCTTCTAGCAATAAAAGCATAGTTTGAAAAAGAATAAAAGTATTTGTCAGCTGCTTATTCTTGGCACTGTTTATAGGTGAGCGTCCCTGACAATCTCAACTAAGCAAGGCAGGCCTTCTCTGAGTTGGCTGGCCTTTAGCCTAGGAAACAACCAGCAGAGGCTGAATCAGCTCCCCTCACCATCATACCCCCTGGTCTTTTAAACATTTGCTTTCCCAGCTTCAGTGCAAACAAATGACTCCTCAAAACACTGGGTAATGAGAACATTTCACAGTGATATAAGAAACTAAGATACACTTACTGATGTATCTTCTCAAAACATTTTCTATCTGTTTCTGTTGGAATCTTCCTTTGATTACAAGCTGGTTATTTCCATCTATAGAACCACTATGAAAGAAAACAAAGTATTCCCATTATTTTTTTTTTCCTGGGGGGGGGGGACGGGACGACTCTCCAGCCTTTCATTTATTTATTTTTCCGAGGTAGGGTCTCACTGTCGCCCAGGCTGACCTGGAACCCACTATGTAGTCTCAGGGTGGCCTTGAACTCATGGTGATCCTCCTACCTCTACCTCCCAAGGGCTGGGATTTAAAGGTGTGCACCACCACGCCCGGCTCCAGCCCTTTTAATATTTAATGAACTTAAAAATATAGTCAATGATGTAGGGCAAGTTCTAGGATCATTGTACTATACTATCCTGTTTCTCAAATTTATTTTTATTCTTGTTGAGATATGGTCTTACTATGTACCCAGGCTGGCTTTGAACTTCTGATCCTCCTACTTCAGGCTTCAAAGTGCTGGTATTACAGATGTGGACCACTATACCTGGCTTCAAAGCTTTTTTTTCTTTTAATACTGTATTTTTATTTCTTTGCAAGTAGAGATATACTAGAGAGACAGGCAGACAAACTGGGTGTGCCATGGCCTCTAGCCATTGCAAACAAACTCTAGATTCATGTACCACTTTATGTATCTGGCTATATGTGGAGACTGGGGAATTGAACTCAGGTAGTTGGGCTGTGTAGGCAAGTGCCTTGTGCCTTAACCACTGAACCATCTCTCCAGCTCAAAACTTTTTAATTAAGAAGTTAAAGCCTGATGACCTACCCACATTTCCCAATATTATATCTAATTTTAATGAATTATATCTCCAGTAACAAAAATCAGATTTTTAATTGATTTAAAGTCTAAAACAAACTGACCCCTTGAGTTTGACTGCCCATTCAACCAACAAAGAAAAACTTTAACTGAATGTATGCCACCTGCAAAGGATGTGAGAGAGCTATAAATGTAAAAATATGAAAGAGCTGGCCAGGCATGGTGGCACACCAGCACTTGGGAGGCTGAGGTAGGAGGATCACTGTGTTCAAGGCCAGCTTGGAGCTACAGAGTGAGATCCAGCTCAGCCTGCACTAGAGTTAAAATCCTACCTTAAAAAAACAGAGGAGCTGGAAAGATGGCTCAGTGGTTAAGGCACTTGCCTGCAAAGCCTTCAGGCCCCGTACCCATGTAAAGCCAAATGCACTAAGTGGCACATGCATCTGGAATTCCTTTGCAGTAGCTAGAAGCCCTGGTGCACCCATTTTCTGTCTTCTCTCTCTGCTTGCAAATAAAGTAAACATTTAAAAGAAAAAGAAAAGCCAGGCGTGGTAGCACACGCCTTTAATCCCAGCACTCCAATTTGGGAGGCAGAGGTAGGAGGATTGCCATGAGTTCAAGGCCACCCTGAGACTACATAGTGGGTTCCAGGTCAGCCTGGGCTACAGTGAGACCCTACCTAGAAAAACCAAATAAATAAATAAATAAATAAATAAATAAATAAATAAATAAATAAAAAGAAAAAAGAGCTATATGTACTTTGCTGTAAATTTAAGGTCAACATGGACTACATAGTGAGACTAGTCACAAAACCAAAATAATTTATGCCAGAAGCAGGGGCATGCACCAGTAATCCTAGTTACTTCAGGTGGCTGAGGTGGGAAGTCACTTGAGCCTAGGAGCTAAGAGCCAGCCTGGGTATCACAGCAAGACTCCATCACAAATTAAATATAAAAAGTAAAGATTTCATTTTTGATTCTACAGATAAAAGTATAGTAGAAAATATACTAAAATTGATTTGGTGAGTTATAAAACCATTTTTAGTATGTGTACATATTAAAAACCACTAAGCTAGATACTAAATTGTATTTCAAAAGACACTTACCAAAAAAATACATATATATATATATATTGAAATCACAGGCTACAAAACTGTCAATGATAAGTAAACTTCAACAAGCACTTGAGAAAACAAAGTTTGCTGGGTGTGGTGGAAGAAGGCTATTTTAATCCCAGCAGGAGGCAGATGTAGCCAGAGAAGGATGAAGGGAAAGCAAAATTCTTGACCATACATTATAGTTTGTTAGGAATTATAAATCACCAGCTGGAGAGATGGGTTAATGGTTAAGGTGTTTGCCTGCAAAGAAGAAGGACCTGAGTTCGATTCCCCAGTACCGACGTAAAGCCAGATGCACAAGGTGGTGCATGTTTATGGAGTTCATTTGCAGTGGCTAGAGGCCCTGGTGCACCCATTATATCTGTGTGTCTGCCTCTTTCTCTCAAATAAAATATTTTTTAAAAGATATAAAAAAATCAAAATACCAAACTTCAATTTAAAAAAAAATAAAGAAATTATAAATCACAAGCCAGGCATGGTGGTGCATGATTTTAATCCCAACACTAAGGAGGCAGAGGTTGCAGTGAGTTGGAGGCCAGCCTGAGACTACACATTGAATTCCAGGTCAGCCTAGGCTCTAGAGAGACACTACCTCAAAAAACCAAAATAAATAAATAAATTACAAATCACAAAATGAAAAAAAACACACACACATACAATACACACACAGGGAATGGATATATCCATTCTGTATCCTGACATAAAACAGACTTTTCCAAGAACTTCTATGATTCTCCCGCAAGGGTTTACCATCACTCTCCATGAGCTGCAACCCTCAAACCCCAGTTTTCCCTGATTCTGATGTAGGACATTTCCCTCCCGTTATCAAAAATAAATAAACTCAGCTGGAGAGATGGCTCAGCAGTTAAGGTGCTTGCCCCTGTATGGCCTGACGACCAGGGTTCAATTTCCCAGTACCCTTGGTAAAACCAGATGCTCAACATAGCACATCCATGCCCATTCTCTGTCTCTTTTCTATCTCTCTGCTTACAAATAAACAAAACTATATACATACATTTTTAAAAATTAAATAAGGAATTTTGAACAATCCTGACTTATTTAACCTATCATTGACCATAAATTCACTCATCATAGCTGATTAGAATTCGTCACCTCTACATAAACTAGGTTATTCTGAATAGAAAAAACTTTGCTAGTTTGTGTTCCTTCATTAACATATCCTTAAAGTTCCTCTTATAATAAGGTGAGTACTATTGCTTTTTCGAATGTTATGTAGCATTTCAAATTATGAATGGTTATGAAATGTATAGTCATACTCATTCTTTCAAAATGTACCATACCATATAGGGCTGCAGAGATGGCTCAGCAGTTAAGGTGCTTGCCTGCAAAGTCTAAGGAGCCGGGTTCAATTCCCCAGTATCCATGTGGAGCCAGATGCACAATGTGGCACATATATCTGGAGTTTGTTTGCAAGTGGACAGAAGCCCTGGTGTGCCCATTCTCTCCATCTGTCCCACAAACAAACATTTAAAGAAAACATGCCATATAGTTTCTTACCTTGTACCCAATTCTGCCAATAAAAATGCAAGGAGATGTTTAGGCTGACGATGTAATCTAAAAAGAAAATCAAGCATTTAAATCAGTATTTAAGCTTTATCATTCATCTGTTCACTATTTCAATCTGAGGTTACTCAGTTATTAGGCAAATCTTGGTGCACTCATTTAAGCACTAAAATAAAATAAGATGCATACTACAAATATGTACTATAAGAAAGCCAGGCATGGCAGCACATGCCTATAATTCCAGCACTCAGGAGGCTGAGACATGAAAATTTACCTTGGGTTCAAGGCCAGTGTGGCCTGTCTCACACACACAAAAATTATATATATATATACACACTATTTAATGCCATTTATTTATAATTTAATGCTTATAAAAACTATTACATGCTATTTCTAAGCACATACATGAGTCAATATTTAAAAACATGGACTCAAAAGGAGAAATAGAAAGAGATACAAAGATGACTTTACTTGTAAATCGCTTTTAAGCAAAAAGATCTGTAGCATGTGTGTGAAAAGGTCAATTTACACATTTTGTCATGCTATTCTGTTTATTTCCTGTTTGAAACTGCTTATGTGTTTTTTTCACCCTAGGTAGGGTATCACTAGCCAGACTGACCTAGAATTCACTATGTAGGCCCAGGGCGGCCCCCCAGTGCTGGGATTAAGAGTTCGCCACCACGCCCAGTTCTCTTCTTGTTTTAATACCCTTGGAGACAGGGCCTTGGTATGTAGCCTAGGCTGTCCTTGAACCCACAGACTCTTGCCGCAGTCTTCTGAGCACTAGAATTCTAGGCATGCATGTTTTAAATTTATAAACTTTGGTACTGTCTGAACTTATATCTAACAGGCAGATGCTACTAGTACCATTTTTCAAAGGTGTTTTTGCCCAAAATATAATGGTTAGAGTTGGTAGAAATATAATAAAACAGCTTAAGTACTTATAAAGCTGGTGGAAGTATCAATTGTTACAAGCTTGCTGGAACACAATTTGCCAAAAAATAACATTTTTAATTCAGTAATTCTATTTTTGGAATTTCTGACTTAATGCTCTATCTTGAGTTACCTTTTTATATTTATTTCTGAGAGAGGGCTTTACTATGCAACCTGAACTTATGCCTTTGCCTTCCAAATTCTGAATTTGGGTGTGTTCCTCCCAAACCCAGCTTTCTGAGCTTTTTTTTTTAAGGTAGGGTTTCACTCTAGCTAAGGCTGACTATATAATTCCAGGCTGACCTCAAACTCATGGCAATCCACCTACTTCTGCCTCCCAAGTACTGGGGAGCTACTTTTAATACACATTTAAAGATGTTCCTAAAACTGCCTCCACAATAAAGAAAATAGGATGGAAATTTGCATGCTAATTTAATTTTAAAGCACATGCATTAAGATGACTAAACATAAAAGTACTAAACTAGATTATCTACCTGGAGTGATTCATGATCCTCAGAATGTCTTTTCTAATTTCTTTCTAATGATCATCATCAGCTGACAAGTAATGAGAATGGGTTACCTCTTTCTGCAACAAACATTTATCACTTAGGAAATTGAAGCAAATAGTAGGATACTGTGAGTAGATGGAGAGGGCACAGCTGGGCAGCTCTGAGAAACCAAGCCCAGGCAGTGACCTTGGTGACACTGGCACAGCTAGCATGTGATGGGATTGTAATTAGGAAAATATAGGTCCTGGCAACACCAAGGAAGAAGACTAACAAATTCAACTACTGTCCCAGAAGTCACCAACCTGGCAGGCCCACCCCCACCTGACCAATGAATACTCCACTTCTGTGGGCTTCCTTACTCCTCCCAGAACTCAACACCCTCCTTGTCCTTCAGTCTTGTCTGCTTAAGATCTACCTTCACGGGTAAACTCATTTTTGGATTATGACAGAATGAACTCCAAGAACTGACAGCTATGAACTGTGACCTCCCTCAACTCCAAGGCGACTATGTTTTGGTATTTGTAATGAAGCCTCTCTATTAACCAACTTACAGTTTACAAATATCTGTGAAGTTGACAAAAGAAGTTTTCTTGGTTCCCACTCGGACGACTTGTGGAGGTTTCATAACAAATTTTCTTTTCTCTCCAGCAACCATATCTGGATTCTTTTCTCTCATGATGTTGAACACCCGATTCAGTAACTATAAGGAGAAGGTGGTATTCAAGCACATTTAAGTTTCCACTTAGGTTAATTTACTCTAATGGACTTTTAAAAATCAAATGTACACATACATCTCTATACGTTATGGGAACTACTTAAGGGTGGCAATTCATCACCAACCAGGATCTGGGCCTAATGGATGCCCAGCAGTTTCTTATTAAAAGTTAAACTGGGGCTGAGGAGATGGCTCAGTGGTTAAAGGAGCTTGTTTACAAAGCCCAGTGTTCAATTTCCCAGTAAAAGCAAACACACAAAGTGGCACATGCATCTGGAATTCATTTGCAGGGGCAAGAGGCCCTGGCATTCTCATTCTCTCTCTCTCTCTCTCTCTCTCTCTCTCTCTCTCTCTCTCTCTCTCTCTCTCTCTCTCTCTCTCTCTCTCTCTCTCTCTCTCTCTCTCTCTCTCTCTCTCTCTCTCTCTCTCTCTCTCTCTCTCTCTCTCTCTCTCTCTCTCTCTCTCTCTCTCTCTCACCATCCCTTTCCCTGCAAATAAATTTAAAAAAAAATTTTTTAAAGTAAAATTTAGGGGCTAGAGAGATGATTCAGTTAAGGAACTTGCCTGCAAAACCTAACAACCTGAGTTCAACTCCCCAATACCCACGTAAAGCCAAATGGACAAAGTGGCATATGCATCTAGAGTTCATTTGCAGGAGCTACAGGCCCAAGTGCATCCTATCTCTGCTTGCAAAAAAACAATTTTATATATATATATATATATATATATATATATATATATATATATATATATATATATATATATATATATGGTTTTTGTCAAGTGTGTTGGTGCACATCTTTAATCTCATTACTCGGGAGGCAGAGGCAGAAGGATCACCATGAGTTCGAGGCCACCCTGAGACTACAGAGTGAATTCCAGGTCAGCCTAGGAGACCCTACCTCGAAAAACCAAAACAAATCAAAACAATTAAGAAAGTTTAATTTGGGCTGAGGTGATGGCTCAACATGGAAGAACATTTGCTGCTCAATCAAGCACAAAGACCTGAGTTTGATTCCCCAGCACTCAAGTAAAAAAGGCAGGTATGGCCATGCAAGCCTGTAACCACAGAAATAAAGGGGGGGGGGGGGGCAGAGACAGGAGGATGCTGGGGCTCCCTGGTCAGCCAGTCTAATTAAGAAACACTGAGTTCCAGGTTCAATGAGAGACTGTTTCAGTGAACTAAGGTAGAAGAGCAGTAGAGGTCATCCAATGTCCTCCCCTTTAGCCTCCAGATACTAGTGCACAGGGTACATCATGTGCATAAGTACATGTGTATCTCTCTACCACACACAAAGCTTAGTTAACTAATGAGAATCTGTAAACTGCTGGTTTCATGAGAAAGTGTGTAACACATGGAAAAGATTCAGGAAACTTCAAACTCCAGGCCATAAATCAAAATCTTTGTCACCAAAGTCTCCTAGAGGGCTCAATATCCATATAAGTTCACAAAATTAGAGACAACAAATATTACAACAACTGCTGCATTCAGAACAGGTAGTCACATGGGTGAGTATCCTGGATGTATATCTAGAAGATTTGCCGAACATCAATCTATAGCTCAATGGCCCTTCTAGTTCAGGGAACATGTATTCTTTTTCCTGAACACAAATGAATAGTTTAGCTCCTTCTCAAAACAGAACTTGTCTTACCTCCTCATATGTATAGTCTCTTTCTGAGCCTGCCCAAGCAGGCCCTGTCTGGTTACTGAATGAAATACCATCGTCTTTTTTGCTGTCTTCATCTTCTAAAGCTACATACAGATAACAAAGACAAAGAGTGAGTGGGGGTCAAAGGGGAGAATAATGATCTAGAGAAATGAAAGCTTTAAATACTGGTCTTCTCTTTCACAGTAGCAGTCACAACAGCTTCAAGCACAGAGGACCACAACACAGGGATGTTATGAATTTTGATAAAGGCAATAGAAACAGTCACAATATCAAACACAACAAGATGTCTTGATGTCACAAGCACAACACAAAATAATTCATTAGGAAATTAGAAGAAAAAGTCAAACTGTTGTGAAGAAACTTCCAATCTATAAAAACCCATCTGTTTACTATACTAAAATTCTCTAAAACCCTTATGTCATTTGGAAACTAATAAAAACTGTAACTTAAACAAAACATTTAAAATTTAAACAATGGGCTGGAGAGATTGCTCAGTGGTTAAGGCACTTGCCCATAAAGCAGAAGAATTGAACCTGAGTTCAATTCCCTCATAGCCACGGACAGCCAGATGCACTAGGCAGCACATGTGTCTGGAGTTCATTTGCAGTGGCTGGAGGCCCTGAGGCACCCATTCTCTCTCTCAAATAAATAAATACTGTATTTAAAATTCAATTACAATAATTTCCTCAAGTCAGAGTCAGAATGATTTTCATGTAAGCACAACTGCCCATCATCTATGGAATATTTGACTGCCCTTATCATACAGTAGGGAAAAGGACAAGAAAAAGACTTTAAAAAACTTCCCCAACTCCAGTAGAGATGCCCAAAGATGAGCAAGGTGCTAAGGACCTAATATTACCTTCATCTTTTTCTAGTATCTCATCTTCATCTGGGAACTTGACATTCTTCTTTTTCTTCTTTTTATTGCCAAGCATGATATCAAGGTCATCCTCTGGTTCCGCTGGCTCCTGAGCATCACTTTCAATCTTAAGATCCTAAGACATTGAATTAAATCTCAACATTCTGATAATATGACTTTTTTTTTTAATGATGAGCAAGTATTTTTCATAGATGGGCCAAACTGGCCCCAAGATTGTCAAGTATTTAAAGTGTGAACTCCAGGTAACTTTGTGGGATCATTCCCCCTATTCACCTCTTTTTCCTTCTTCAGTCCTGGGATCTCATTATCTATGTTTCCAACAAGGCTACTAACAAAATCTCAAGTGAAACTTTAGCAATTGCACAGGCTAGTAGCAAGGTCTTCAAGTCACCTACACTAACTACAAATTTAAAGATTCCCACACTTAACCACCAGTTCAGCAACTGGCTAAAATAACTTGTAGCACTAAGTGTTTTACCACTATCACCACTTTAAAGGCTACAACTCAGAAACAGTCAAATGGAAGCAATGCAGAGGACAAGCTATGGGGACTGGAGTGCTGGAAGGGTGTCGAGGGAAAGCAAGTATCTCAAGCAACACCACAATGAGGTCACCAGTAAATATGGAAGCTGTTTCATTTATGATGGAAGCCAATTAAATCACTGGCCATTAGTGACAGAACTCCATCTCCAGATCTTCCATCCTCAGAGACAAGTTCATTCAAAGTTCCAACCCTCTAATCATGGCTTGATCTTCCTGATACTCAGCCATCCTACTATCTGGACACAAGTCCTCATTAGCAAAAGGCATGCACTACTTTGAAGAATGCCAAGGGTTTTGAAGCTGAACACCAGGAACCAGAGATAAAAACAATGCTTTTTTTTTTTTTTTTGCAAGAAGGGGGAGGGGATGGACACACCAGGACCTCCAGCTACTGCAAATGAACTCCAGATGCATGTGCCACTGTGCATCTGGTTTTAAGTGGGTACTGGGGAAATGCAATAGGATTTTTAGGCTTTGCAGGCAAGCACCTTAATTGCTAAGCCACCTCTCCGGCCCAACAATGTATTTTTTTTTTATTATACCACATCAGCTTAGCACTAGGTTGTGGAGAGGTCTTTGGGCATCATTTCAATAGATGGCATTATGAAAGAGGGAAAGGTAGAAATCTCGGACAATTTGGGTCATGTAATGAATGGGTACAGGTATGTTATAGCATGACCAAGATTTCTGGGGTCATTGCTATAGACTCAGATGTAAACAAGGCTAATATTAAAGTCTAAAGATGAATCATAAACATTCCAAAAAGAGCAGAAAAGGCCATTCTTAGTTTTTATTTAATTTCTCCCTTTTGTTGTCAGCTTATCCAGCTCTATATCAAGTATATTACTATCAGACCCACAATTATATATTTTCATGTATACATCCTGTAATTTTTAATAATGGCTACAATAACTTTAGAAATCTTAGGTTTGGAATAGGTTGGAATATATGAAACTCAAACTAGATATCCCAAATCCAGGGTAGTTCGGGTGTCATCTTTACTAACCTACAGTATCAGCCGGATACCACACAAACAGGAAACCATATATTGACCTTCTTTCTATGATGACAGACAGTAAATGGAAACATGAGAGATGGGGAATATAAGCTAGCACATATCAGCCAGCTTCCCGTCAGTCCTAAACTCACCATCCCAGTAAGCGCTACATCAAAACAGACCAAGATAGCAAAAATGCTTTCCCTGGTTGCATGAAAGTTTGCAGTGGTCAGAAAATCCAGATGGAGAGGACTAGGGAGATGGCTCAGTGGTTAAAATCACTCACTTGTAAAACCTGCAGGCTGGGGGTTCAATTCCCCAGTAACCAACCTCATATAGCCAGATGCACAAAGTGGCACATGTTTCTGACACACCCATTCTCTTTCTCTCAAATAAATTAAACAATATTTTTTTTCTCTTTTAAATATTTTATTCATTCATTTTCGAGCAGAGAGATACAGAGAGAGAGCGAGCACCAGGACCACCACCTTGCGGGTCTGGCCCATGTGGGTACTGGGGAATTGAAC
>PVHP010006410.1:23808-60710 GCA_004024765.1 Zapus hudsonius | reverse complement strand
CTCCCTCCTTTGTGGATGGTACCAGCCACTTCCCCAACTTTTGGATACCACCAGTGCCATCAGGGTCCATGCCAAAAAGTACTCTTGCTTCTATAAACTCACTTTAAATTATCCTTTCTGAAACATTTATTTGGGGCTTCAGCCAATAGTTCAAAACAATTTTTTTTAAAAAGTCTCTCTTGGGCTGGAGAGATGGCTCAGCGGTTAAGGCACTTGCCTCCAGTGCCTAAGGCCCCGGGCTCAATTCCCCAGGACCCACATAAGCCAGACCCACAAGGTGGTGGCCCTGGTGCTCTCTCTCTCTCTCTCTCTCTCTCTCTCTCTCTCTCTCTCTCTCTCTCTCTATCTATCTATCTCTATCTCTATCTCTCTGCTTGAAATGAATAAATAATAAAAAAGTCAGCAACAATATCTATCATCTGTCTCTCCTTGCAAATAAATAAATAAAATATTCTTAAAAAGTCTCATTTCACAGCTGAATGCATATACACATACACATATAAAATGGTAGCAACTGGGACCTGACATCATTCTGCACCATACTTATTTTTTCATTAGTATTATACAGTGAGCATTTTCAATGCCAAGAAGTATATTCCAGAATCGTGGAGTTTATTGGCTCTTCCTTATCCATCATATGACTTTCTTGTCTCAGTCATTATCCAGTTAAATATTTATAATCTGACTAATAAAAATGTCACTGAAATAAACATCTTTGTATGTGAGTCTGTGCATATGTACACAAAATTGAGATTCACATATAAGAATGCTTAATTATATCCTTCGGATAGATAATTCCTAAAAGTGGAATTTTCCATCCAAGTTTATGCACATTTTGAAGGTTAATGATACATATAATGAAGGCCATAAGAAGAGTGAGATATCCCACACACATACAGAGAACACAAACATTATTGTATATATTTCAAACCTTCACAATCTTATTAGTGAAATCGCTTTTTTGCTATTTTAGTTTATATTTGTCATTGAGGCAGACTTAGTTTTATTGATGGCATTTCTTTTCCTGCCAACAGTTTATTGATGGATTCGGGTTACTTCTTTCATAGAATAGTAATACTTTCTTACTAATATATAAACTTCCCATTCTGTAGGGATAATTGTCCTGTTGCCACATAGTATTTGTTCCAAATGTTCCCCAAATGGCAAGGCTGTTTTATTTATTTATTTATTTATTTATTTATTTATTTATTTATTTATTTTGGTAATTTTGGCTTGCAGAAACTTGTGCCGTCAAATCTATTGGTGTTTCACAACCTAGTTTAAAAGATAGTGGTTAGCTCACTGAAATTTAAAAAAAAAAAAAAAAACCTCTGGCAGAAATCAGGGCAACTCTGTGAGCTTGCAGAAATAGAATCACTTGTAATGCATGAAGCCTAAATCTTTCTGCTTCTCCTCTAATCCCTTGTGGTCTCTGTCTCTGTGTGGTTTCCACCAGACACTTTCTCCTGGGATAATCTGGATCCTGTACCGAGAGATACTCTAGCCTGCACTAAAGTGAGACCTTACCTCAAAAAACAAAACAAAACAACAACAAAAAAATGTAAAAAGAAAAGTTGTGGCTGGAGAGATGGCTCAACGGTTAAGGCACTTGCCTCTTGTGCCTAAGGCCCAGGGTTCAATTCCCCAGTACCCACATAAGCCAGACCCACAAGGTGGTGGCGCTCTCTCTCTCTCTCTCTCTCTCTCTCTCTCTCTCTCTCTCTCTCTCTCTCTCTCTCTCTCTCTCTCTCTCTCTGCTTGAAAATGAATAAATAAAATTTTAAAAAGTTGTTAGAAAATACTCTGGCTGGCCAAGCTTTATAACATGACCACCTCCAGACCAATAATAGTACCAAGAGAATGAAATGCTCTGTTTTGCTGGATGAAAGGCATGTAACAAACTAAGAAGATAGTAGCCAACCCCCAGAGGAAAGAGTTAAATAGGATATTGGACAAACAAAGCAAAACAAACAAACAAAAAAAACATCCATTACAAGTTTTTCCTTCGTATTCTTTTCTACTAGCTCAACGCTTCTTTATCCTGGAGTTATCATATTTTATTTCAGGTTTCAATTTCTATATTTATCTCTACCTTCCCAGATCCCTTCATTCTTTCCTTCTGATATTCACTTCTTCAGTCTCAAAACCCATCTCCTCATAATACATGTGGACTCTTTCCTCAAGTCATTTTACAAACCTTCACAAAATGAACATTCCCCAAACTCCAGGCCTATCCCTTGAATGTTCTTTCCCTTGGCATAAGACCTCTGTATGGTCTCCCTGTCCATCCACCACAGACAGGAAGTGATGGCTAATATGATGAAGGCTGGCTCCCTTGGCTTGGGTCACAACTCCACGTGGCAGACATAATCTTCTTTGTGCAGAAGAGAAAGCGGCATGCAGAGAAATGAAGGCACTAAGAATTATGCTGCCCCTATGCAGTCGAGCCGGATCTGATGCCTCCCCTGCCTGCACCTTACACAGAAGCCGGGCCACATGCAGAGCAGGCTTCCAGCAGCCTGAATGCCTCAGCCTTTGCAGATCCCTTGGCTTGGCTTCTTCTCTCTGCTCTCTTCATCTTGGTGTCAGTTCCTCACTTTAATGAGATTTGTCTTCTCACTCCCAGCGCTACCTCCACTTCTCCAGCCCTGTGAGCTTCACCTCTGCCTCTGTATCCTTTCTTGTATTGTTTTATGCCAAGAAGGTGCCTTCCCTACTTTTTATATACAGTGGCCTTCCTTAACTGCTATTTCATCTTCCGCTGCTCCAGTTATGGTAACTCTGGTCCAAAGATGTTAAATGGAATGTTTCAGGAAACAAATTTGTGAGATTTAAATTTTATTTATTTACTTCATTGGTGAGCACAGAGAGAAAATGAGTATGGGCACACCAAGGCCTCTTGCCACTGCAAACCAACTCCAAATGCATGTATCACTCTGTGCATTTGACTTTATGTGATTACTGGGGAATTGAACCCCAAGCCAGCAGGTTTTGCTAGCAAACACCTTTAACTGCTGAGCCATCTTCCCCAGCCCAGCTTTCACTTATTTATAGGCCATTTTGAGTAGCATCATGAATTCTTGTACCTCCTATGCATCCTTCCTGGGCCAGGATTCATCCTTTTTGTCCAGTGTTTCCATACTGTAGACAATTCCCACCCATTAGGGACTTGGTAGCCATCAAGGTCACAGGATTAACCGTCAAAGCACTGTGGTGCCTGTGTACAAGTAAACTAGCCTCATTTTACTTAATAAATAATTAACCCAAAGCCCGAGTAGTGATGCTATCAGTTTTATTATAGTACATTGTTTGAATTGTTGTTTCATTATTACCCAGTTTTAATCTTTTACTAGCCCTAATTTACAAATTAAATTTCCTCATGTACATATAGAAAAAATTATATAGTGTATGTACACTGTTTTAGGGGTCTGCTGGGGATCCAGGAATGCAGCCCCATGAAATAAGGAGGGTACTGTATTTACAGTTCGTCTCCACTAAATCTCTTTCCATTTTCATTTCTTCTATAAAATTTTATCTCTCAAAAAGAGTATTTCTTCTCAAAATATCTAAAAGATGTGTCTCTACTGTCCATTTAACTCTTAGGTTTTACTGTCTATTTCCTCCTGGGTTTTAGGTTTTGATCTTTCTTCAACTAGATTCTCTTTCCATTCCTCGCATGCTTATTTCAAAGGTTTATAAGAAACTAGCCTGTGCTGATTGGTCCGTGTCCTTCTCCTCTAAAATGTTGTATTGTGAGTCATAATAATTCTTAGAGTCCCCCTCCCCTGGTAAAATTTTAAGCGTCTCAAATATTGGGCCTTTCCAAGTAGGAACAGTAATTTTCTTTTTTATTTATTTATTTATTTTTGGGGGGGGTTTTCGAGGTAGGGTCTCACTCTAGCCCAGGCTGACCTAGAATTCACAATGTCTCAGGGTGGCCTTGAACTCATGGTGATCCTCCTACCTCTGCCTCCCAAGTGCTGGGATTAAAGGCGTGCGCCACCACGCCCGGCCAGGAACAGTCATTTTCATTAGTGAATATAATAACCATAAAATTCTGAGATTAAAGATAACACTGGGAAATTTTCATACATATATTTAGTTTGCTTTGTAATTAACATGTTAATAGACACGAAGAGGGAATTTACTACTAAATTCTACTATATAGGAAGTTTTGGCAACACACCTTAAAAATAGTTCATAGCATCAAACAAGCCATCAGTATTAGAAGGCATTATTAAATTTTTATCCATTGCTTTTTTTCTGATAGATTTTACAATATTATTTCACATAACAAATGGAATTTTCTGACAGACAAAGTGGTTTTGGAGAATGTGGGGAGACCATGTACTAGGGGGAGGGGAGCATCTGTTTCCACTGACCCAGCTTTGAAGATCTCATGAACTGCTGGAGATGATAAATGTTTACAATTCGCAATCACATTGTTGCCAACACAATGGCCTGTTAATTCCCTGGTCAGGAATGTGAGCAGACTGCAGGCCGTCCACGTGATTTATCAAGGGGGAAAAATACATTATTCACAAATTTTAATTGCTCCTATGGCACCAACAGCCTGAAAATGAAACATAAAAATGTGGCCTTAGGGAAGTTTTGCTGTGCGATGACTTTAATGCAAACCTGACCAGAGGGACCAGTGTCTCTATCACAACTACCCAAGGATCGGAATAAAAGAAGTTAATAGTTTCAACCCAGGCCCTAGTGGACAGTTGGCATATTTTAAAACTCATTTTATACGCTGTGAACTCAATGACTCCTATGCGTGTCCCAAAACAAATAATCCAGAGACTGGACTGAGAAGGAAACCGTATTTCACCCTTAAGAGGAATTTTTAGCCAGGTCCTTTCAAATATTTTTGCAAAACAGAAGAAACAATGTTGTCGTATTCTTACCTAGGGAAATTAACCCTTTAGTATTGCAAAGTGATAGAGTCAAATTTGCTTCCAAAAATAAATTATTATAGAATATAACTGATTTTTAGAACAAATTTTAAGGAAAATTAATTTTAAGGAACAAAAGAAAGTAGAATTTCTTTTTCAACTCTGAGTGGTGAGCATTTCCTCAAGAACCAGTGCCCTGGAGGAATACTTTTGGTAGACAGATTTACAACAAGGTGCTCACACGGAGCAAGAACCACCCAACAGGTGTCTCTGAACTGCCCTCAAACTAAGAACCAGAGGGTTGCCAAGAAGAAAAGAAGGGTTGGAAGTGGAGACAGCGAGAAATACCAAATCAAAGAAGAGATCTTTGGAATCAAACTACAGAGGTCACAGTAACCATGAAACCCTTGAAATCCTAAAAGTAATTGTCCCAGACTTGTTCTGCCTGAAATCCTTCTTACTGATGGCACACCACCCTTCTAGTTGTCAGACTAGTGACCTTGGAGACACATGGCGTGTCTTCAAATATGTGTTCCATGGCCCCTTGCTTTTATCACCTGCCTCCCACAGTTAATTTTCAGCATTTTTGTGATGTCACTTCTTCACATGAACCTCAACGATGGCTTCTCATTCACACAAAGCTAAAAAGTCCTTTAAGTGACCTATAAACTAAAAGATCTGCTAGTCTTCACCCTAGAAATGTTGCCCTTCCTGGAACATTCTTCCCCCAAACAACACATAGCTAAACTTCTTAACCTATAAATGTGTGTTCAGGCATCGCCTTTGTCAATCCAGCCACCCCTGGCTTCCATGTTTAGAAGGCCTGCTTCACTGTACTTGGTACCTCCTTCCTCTATTGCATTCTGCTTTTTGGTTAGTTAGTTTTTTTTACATAGTGTCATCACATTCTAACAGACTGTGTGCTTTACCTATTATATTATCTCTGAGACCTCCTTATACAGCATCTAAGTTTCATAGGAGCAAGGATCTTGTCTTGATTCTCTACTATAGTCTAGATACTTTGAACAGCAAATACGACTTGGTAGGGGCTAAAATCTTACCTGTGTGATAAATGAATAAATTAATCCCTATTTTGTCGTAAGAGATGAGACACAGACCAAGGAGGTTATTTGTCAAGCTAAAAAGTAGCAAATTCCCTTTAGTGAATGTTCTCCAGAGTCTCATAAAAATAGATTTCTATGGGTTAACTTATTCTGGCAAACATATTTTAGTAAAGATGCTAAATTGAATTGGTAAACCTCAGAAGTTAGGAAAACCTTCTGGGAGTGGTTGTGAGTACCTGTAACCCCACCCATCAAGTGGGAGGCTGAGGAAGGAGGATTAGGAGTTCAAGAAGATTCTCCACTAGCCTGAACTGCATGAGACACTGTCTCAAAAAGGAAGGAAAAGGAGCAGAAGAATGAGGAGGAGGAGGAGGAAGTTGCTAGAAAATAAGTTACATATTAAAGCATAGGCCTCCGATTAGAAGTAGAATAAAATACAAGAGTTAAAAAAAAAATCCAAGTCATCTGATATCCAAAGGAGGGCAGAAATTAAAGAAAAAGGAATGTGATCACTTGTGTGACAATGAATCTAATTTGTTTAGAAATAATGTGGGGTTGGAGTCCTGGGAGGGATTACATCTCCACAAAGATGCAGGAAAGCCCAGGTTTATGAATCTCAAATTTGGGTCCTTGTCCAAGTTTTCAAAGAATTAAAAATGCAGACTGAGAAAAGGGTAAATTATGAATTATGAGATTTATTTTAGGGAAAGTTAGGAGGAAAAGCAAAGCAGGAAAGCCCAAGCCAAGTGACATCTCTAAGCTTGGCTGGGTAGAGGGAGGAGAGATGGAGGAATTCTCCCTCATATAAGGAAGATCCCTCTCTGGGAAAGCCTCTGGGGAAGGGACACACACACACACACACACACACACACACACACACACACACACACACACAGGAAGGAAGCAGGAGAGCAATCTAAACCAAGCAGGAATATGCCCTGGCAAAGAGAAATCCTCCCCCTTCCTTCCTGGAGACCAACGACCATCCCCCTCACATAGGGGCTAAGAGAGCAGAAGGACAAGGGTCAGAGGGGTCCAAGAGAGATCAGAAGAGACAGGAGCTTACAAAAGGGGCCAAGGTCACAAGGGCCAAAAGGCTTACACATGTGTTCCAGACCCACTTACATGAATCAAACATCCAATTAGGATGAGCCTTGTCACCAGACTCAGGTGTGTAAGGGAGACCTAATTGGTTGGTGGACTCAAGAGGCTGACTCAGGAAGGGACAGCCCATGTCACAACCAGCCACACGCTGCTGGGATGAATCTCCAAACCAGACACAGTTTATGGGAGGAAATGATTTATTCAAGCTACAGATCCAGGGGACATCTCATAAAAGTGAAAGAGGCTGCTCCTCTTTCACAGGTCTGAGCAGAGAGAAAAACCCATCACCAACAAGACACACACAAAACAGCAAACAGGCAGAAGACCAAGGAGAGAATTCTTTCACCTTTATATAGCCCTAGGGTGGGGTCTTGCAATTCTATCCCAGACTTAATGGCTTCCTGAGTCTCTGGAATTTCCTTCCTGCACTGCCCACACAGGAAAGGATGTTTACTTCTAGCTCCTTTGAGCTTCCTTACATCTTGCCCCCTACTGAGAGGCTGCCTTCCTGTAAACATCCTGAAAGACCCACCCAAGATTATTTGAAAGGTCAAGTTGACATCAAAATTTAACCATCACAGCCCAGAAGTGTGCTAAGCCTGGGAAAAGTTGTCAAAGAAGCAAGCAGCTGTTGCTGAGGAGTTGTTGCTTACAGCCATCTGGATGAGACTGGATCAGATGTTCTAGTGTTGCCAGAGCAGGCAAGATGGCATCCATGTTTCTGTAAGCCAGTCCCTACCTACCTACCTATCAGAAAAAAAAGGCTACCTTGCTCTTAATCCATATCAGTAATGTCATGGTTTGATCCACAAACAAATGAATGTGTTCTGATTGATAGATCCTCAGCTGATGGCAGGATTTTACAACCTTGCTGAAGCTGTGTTGTTGGGAGCAGGCTTATGGGGTTATAAACCAGCTTCCCCTTGCCAGTGTTTAGCACACCTTCCTGCCACTGTTTCCAGTGCTGTGGTGGAGGTGATGTCCACCCCTCTGCTCATGCCATCATTTTCCCTGCCATCATGGAGTCTCCCCTCGAGTCTGTAAGCCTAATAAAACCCATTCCTCCACAAGCCACTTTTGTTCGGGTTCTTTCTGCGCAGCAACTAGAATGCTGACTACAAGTAGTAAGTTAATGTTTATTATACATAAATTTAAGATGTATCAAAATCATATTTATATATTAGTAAATTTCCTTTTTAAACATACACATTTTCTTAGCCTTTCCATCAACTATTATTTCTTTATATTCAACAATAATTTCAGTATTTTTTCCTTTCCTTGATTCCTACAACCTTCATTTCATTTCCTTTAGTTTTACCAATTTTTGTTCTTTGTACATTTCATACAATACCTACCATAGTTGATATGCTTCATCAGGTTTAACTATTTAGACAATTAAATATTTTTCTATTTTCCTAACTTTTGTGATTACATGTGGCTTTACTTGGTTGGATTTTTGCGGTGGTGTATCATTTGTACTAAGCCTTTTAAAATTGTTTCCCTTTAAATTTGGGGATCACTTATTTTAGAATTGTGATTATACTCCCCATTGGATTCTCAACTAATTCTATTATACTTGGTAATTCCAACTAGAGTAAAACTACTTCCTTTCTGATGGGGTGCCCTTCATTTCTTGTTCTTGCTTTATTGTTCTGTTAGAACTCTTAGTACTGTGTCAATTAAGAGCGGTACAAATGCACATAAGCTTTTCCTTGCTCCTGACATGGGGAGAAAACATTGAGTCTTTCGCCATTAGCTGTAATGGTAGATGTTGTTGCTGTTTTTAGATGATTTTTAACTGGTTGAGAAAGTTCTTTATTCCTAGTCTTCTGAAGGGTTTTGCCATGAATGGATTTCATTCTACGGTTTTTCCTACGAGTGATAGAATTCCTCTTTAGTCTGCTAATGTGTCAGAGTGCACTGAGTTTCTGGAATACAATTCACATGAAATGCACTCATTTGAAGTGGATACTTCTGTGATTATGTATTCACGAGGTTTTGAACCATCACTACTGTCGTAGTCAGCCACACACCACTGGGATGAATCTTCAAACCAGGCACGATTTGGGGAGGAAAATTTATTGAACAGATCTAGGGGAAGTTAAGGAAAAAGGCTGGCCCCTTTTCACAGATCCAAGCAGAGACAGAGACAGAAGCCCAGCACCAGCACCAAGCAAGCACACTGTAACACACTGTGACTCACAAAATGCAGATCTCCAGACCAGGGTTCTGGCTCTTCTTTTGCATATCTATCCTTTGTATTTTACATCCAAATTAGAAAGGGTCAGTCCCCAGGAGGCTAGGCCAAAGTGGCATTTCCTCCAGCCAGAAGCCTGGAGACAATAATTTTAATAAATCCTTAATTCTTTTGGGGGACATTATTCAAACTACCACAACTACCAACTCCAAAACATAGCCATCACTCTCAAAAGAAACTGTACCTAATAACAGTCACTCCCTTTCTTTCTATTCTCCAGCTCTTCACATCTTGGTTTTCCAAAGTGATGGAATCACACTAGATGGGCTTTCATGACACTTCTTTCACTTAACAGAATGTTTTAAAGGCTCATCTGTGTACCTGATAAGCAATTCATTCATCTGTAGAGCTCAAGGATATTTCTTTGTATGGACATGCCCCATCTTGCTTATCTATTAAGCAGTTCATGGGCATTTGGGTTCTTTACTAACTACCATGAAGAAGGCTGCACAAGAATTTGTCTCTTCCATTGATGGTGTGTGTGTGTGTGTGTGTGTGTGTGTGTGTGTGTGTGTCGATTAAGCCCAAGGCCTTGTGCATGTTAGACAAGCACTCCACCACTGAGTGACAGCTCGAGCCCTTTCTGTTTTATTCTGAAACAGTATCTTGCTAGGTTACTTGTGGCTGGCCTCAAATGTCTGATCCTCCCTCCTCAGTCTCCCAAGGAGCTGGGATCACAGGCATCTACACCGCATGTGGAACCTTTGATGGACTTTTAACTATTAAATAAGAGACCTTACATGTATGAAAGAAATCCTCTTTGGTTATGGCATATGATACTTTTTAAACATTGCTAGGTTTGATTTGGTAATGCTTATTTGAGATTCCTGCATGTTTTCATGAAGGATTTCAGTGTATAGCTTTGCTTCATTTAATTTGTATTATCTTTGACTAGTTGAAGTATTGGCCCCAGACTCATAAAACGGATAATTCTCCCATTTCCTGCAGGAGATTATGGAAAATTGGTGTTTGTTCCTCCTAAATATTTAGAATCCTCCAGTGAAATTGGTAGATGTCTTTGGGGATGGCATTTCAATGATGAGTTAAATTTCCACATAATAGGACTACTTAGAATGTATATTTCATCGTGGTTAAACTTTGGTAGTTTATGGGTTTCACGGAGAAGGCCCATGTCTTCCAGACTGTGGAATTCATGAACACAAAGCTGTTGCCTTCCCCTTTTGTCCTTAAGTGGCTGCAGGTTCTGTGCTGATGTCTCTGTTCATTGTTGAAATTGGCAATTTGTGCCTTCTCTCATTTCTGTCAGTCTTGATAAAGGTTTGTCAATTTTATTGATCTTTTTTTTCTAAGAACTGCCTTCTTGTATTGATTTTCTCTGCTGTTTTCCTGTTTTGAATTTCACTTATTTCTGCTCTTTATTGGTTCCTTCCATATGCTTGTGTGGGTTTATTTTGCTATTCATTTTATTTTTTTGTGCATGTTACATGTGCATGTGCGCATGAGCGTGTGTATGTCTGTGTGTGTGTAGTATATACAGTGTGTGTGCAGTATGTGTATAGTGTGTGTGTAGTATGTGTATAGAGTGTGTGTATAGTGTGTATGTGAGTGTGTATAGTGTGTGTGTGAGTGTGAGGGTGTGTGAGGGTGTGTGAGGGTGTGTATAGTGTTTGTGTAGAGTGTGTGTGTGGTATGTGTATAGTGTGTGTGAGTGTGAGGGTGTGTGTCTATGTGTATAGTATGTGTGTAGTATGTGTATAGTGTGTGTGTGTGTGTGTGTGAGGGGGGATGTGGTATGTGTATAGTGTGTGTGTGTGTGTATAGTGTGTGTCTGTGTGTGTGAGCGTGTCGTATGTGTATAGTGTGTGTGTAGTATGTGTATAGTGTGTGTATAGTGTGTGTAGTATGTGTATAGTGTGTGTATAGTATGTATGTATGTATAGTGTGTGTGTAGTATGTTTATAGTGTGTGAGTGTGAAGGTGTGTGTGAGTGTGAAGGTGTGTGTGTGGTGTGTGTATAGTGTGTGTGTCTTTGTGTGTGTGTGAGAGTGTGAGTGTGTAGTATGTGTATAGTGTGTGTGACATATGGTGTATACATATGTGTGCAGATGCACTTGCCCCATATGTGTGAGTGTGGAGGCCAGAGGAGAATGACAGGGTGTCATTCTTTTATCACTCATCCGGGTATTTCCTTAAGACAGGGTCCTCCATCAGCTGTCCATCAGCAAGCCCCAGGATTCCCTGGTCTCTGCCCCCATCCCACCACACACACGGCGACTGGAGTTACAGATGTGTGTCGCCATGCCCAGCTTTTTTACATAGTTCTGGGGAGTTGCTTTTTATATGGGTTCTTGGAAATTAAACTTGGAAGTGTCTACCTAGAGAGGCCCTCATGCCTAAGCAGTAAGTGCTCTTAACTACTGAGCAATCTCCCCAACCTCTCATCTTAGTTTTTTGAGTTAAGAACTTAAGTTAGTGATTTGAGACTATTACTTTTTTCTAATATAGCATGTATTGCCACAAACTTCTAAATTCTGCTTTACTTCTGTCACAGATTTTGATATAAGCTTTTAATGTCTATTCAAATCAATGTGTTTTTTGTTTCCCATGAGACAGCTCAATGATCCATGGATTACTTATGTGTTGCAGTTACCTTCTCATTTCTAGGACAAACCCCCAACCACAAGCAGCTGATGGGAGGAAAGGGGTTATTTCAGATTTACGGTTTTGAGGGGAAGTCTCACCATGCAGGGAAAGCATGACACGAACAAGAAGCTGTCACATATGTGAGGGGACATGGTCTAAGTGCTAGGCTCAAGTGACATACCTCTTCCAGCAAGGCTGCACCTCCCAAACTGCCACTAGCTTCAGCTTCGGACTGAGTTTGAGGTTTAATCACAAGCACATGAAGCCATGAGGTACCCTTTATATTCAAACTGCCACAGCATGTTACATAGTTTACATGTATTCAAATTTCTTCTTATTTTCTTTCCACTATTAAGTTCTAGTTTCATGATGGTCAGAGTATATGCCCCATAAAATTTCAATTCTTCCAGGTTTACTGAGGCTTATGCAACCAGGGTATAGTCTGCGTTTACAAATGCTGCACCTGCACTTAAAAACAAGTTGTGTTCTACTGTTGTTGGGTGACATAGTATTTTTATATCAATACTATAGGCTGATACTGTTATTTGGTTCCTTTATGTTGCTCTTCATTTTTCTATTTAATAAGAGTTCTTCTAATTACTGAGAACAATGTTGGATTTGTCTATTTTTCCTTTGAACTTTGTCACATTTTGGATTTTGTTTTCCATATACATTTTGAAGCTCTGTTGTTTGCTGCAAATATTTTTGGGATAGCTCTGTTATCTTGGTGGATTTATCTTCATGTAGAAAACATTTTTGTAGCTCTGTGAGACTGAACATATTAGTCCAAACTAAATATCCTAAACTTACAAACCAGAATTCTGTTTTGATTTTTAATGTCTTAATTATTTGAGAAAGAGGCAGAGAGAGAGAAAGAGAAAGAGAGAGAGCAAAAGACAGAGAGAGAGAGAGAGAGAAAATGGGCACACCTGGGCCTTTAGCCACTGCAACCACACAAGCAATAGTATGGAGACAGGAGACCACTAGATGCATCTGGAAATAGAAAAGTCTAAGACCATACTACCTTGAACACACCTGATATTGTCTGAAAATTGGTCAAAAGATCAGACCACCTTGATACACTAAGTTTATTTGGAAGAATATCCATTTAGTAGTTCAGCAAATACATACTAGTCTCTCCTATGTATCAGGTTCTATGGTCATCCAGTGTTAGAAGGATGGAAACAGACAGACAGTTCAATAGCAGAGGTGTCACTGGGATGCATAAGGACTCCATGAGCAACTATTTTAGAAGTTAAAGAATCTGAGGCCCAAAACTAAGCAGTATGTAACAAGTAAGCATGGAGAGAAGGGAGCTCTGTCCCAGGTTTGGAAGCATAATGAGAAAACAGAGCATATGGACATCTCCCAGAAGGCCTCACTGGCTGAATGCAAAAAGAATAGTTGCAAAAAAAAAAAGAATAGAATGCAAAAAGATAGTTGGACATGGTATATGAATCCCACATCCCCTCTCCCCACATATGCACAGCCTACCACCAACAATACACCCCAGAGTGGTACATCTGTTACAATCCCTGAACCTACAATGACAGATAATAACCACCAAAATCTATAGGATTCACTCTTGGTTTAACACATGTTGTAGTCATCCACACACTCCAAATCAGGCACAGTTATGGGAGAAAAGGATTTATTAAAGCTACAGATCCAGGGGAAGTTCCATAGCAGTGCAAGAGGCTGGTCCTCCTTTTTATAGTCCAAGCAGAGAAAGAAAAACAATCACCAGCACCACACACACAGCAGCAAAAAGGCAGAGAAGTAGGCAGGGGGAAGAGAGAGATTTCCTTCCCCTTTATATAGCCTTAGGGTGGAGTCTTAAAACCCTATCCCAGACTTGTTGGCTTCCTTTCTGCACTGCCCACCCAGGAAGGGATGTTCATTTCTACCTTCTCTGAGCTTCCTTAAATCCTGCCTCCTACTGAGAGGGCTTTCCTTCTGTGAACATCAGAGGCCCACCCAAGATTTCTATAAAGGTCAAGTTGACAACAAAACTTATCACAACGCATTTTATGGGTTTTGACCAATATATAATGACATGAATCCACCTTTATTATATGACAGAGTAGTTTTATTACCATTAAAATCAATATACTCCACATATTCATTTCTCTCTCTTTCTTCTCCTCCAGAAATCACTAATCATCGTACTCTCTTCTTCCAAGCCAGGGATTTAAAACAATGTCATAGTACTTAATGATAATAAGTGTACACAAATACAGATATTTCAAATTCATAATAAATATTCATATGAAGTGCACAACAGTTGTGCATGGCTGGAAGGCACCTCTCCTCCATGTGGCCCTGCCACCTTAAACATGTGGCCTCTAATTTCACCCCACCTTTTAGGAGACTGAGCATGTTAAGCTTTGCAAGACTGTGACAAACATCAGGAAGAAGCACTTTAAAAGGAGAAAAGACCAGACACAAAGTGGTGGCATTCATGACCTACCTCACAGTGGCTGATGCTACCTACTCAAGACCTCATAATAGGAGGGGGAAAATGGTGACGTCAAAGTAGAGAGACTAGTTGGAAAGAAAGGATTCAGTGGAGGAGGGGTTTGGAGGAAATTATGATCATAATATAATGTCTGTATGTATGGAAGTTCTCAATAAAAAGGTTTTTTTAATAAAAATGAGAACAGATGTACTTTAGCTCATAGTTTCAGAAGCCATGGCCAGTTGGTTCTGTGTTTTTGACTTGGTGAGGCACATCATGGTGGGAGGACCTGGAGGAGCAGAGACACACGCTTCATGGCAGCCAAGAAGCAGAACGGGCTAGTGAGAGAGCGAGAGAGCGTGCTTGTGCTGGCCCGCTGCTTCTGCCCTTGGTTTCATCCAGGCTCCCTCCCTGCTGGACACAGCACCGCACTCAGAGTGGAGGCCTCTCAGCTTCTGGCCAACATGCCAATTATCTCTGAATCAAGATCATTGCAGGTGCAGCATGGGAAGTGAATTAGAGAGCAGCAGGGCTGGGTGAGAGAATAGGGTTTAGAAGCCCTTATCATACTTTCGCCATCTAAGTGAGAGAGACCCAGACATGATGATGATGGTTTTGAATGGGTTTGTGTTCACTCTCCGCACTTCAGACACCAAACATGTGAGATTTGTCTCCACACCCAGGTATAAAACAGCTATCTTACAATTTAATTCTATACTGACCCTAACTGTCCTGAAGTAACAGAGCTCATAGGTTAAAAGCTTTGTCCCGCAAGGCTCCTTTCAGATGCCAGTTGCAAGTTTCAGGTGCCCAGGGTACCTGTTTTTCTGGTTGCAAAATTAGAGATTCCCACTACCCACTCCTCAGACCTAACACTTTGCTAAAACCACTCACAGAGAACTCAGGAAAGTGCTTTTCTTACTCTCACTGGTTTATTATAAAGGACAGAGATGCACAGCCAGGAAAAGAGACATGAAATATACAGAAGGGTCTGATGCAAGGGGGACCTCAGCAATGTCTGGAGGGTCTCGTGCATGGGAAGGTCTTCCCTTACAAAGTCGGGGTATGTTACCCCTCAGTGCATGCATGTATGTGTTCACTACCCTGGAGGTTCTCCAAACACCATCATTTGGCAGTTTGATTTTCTGCAGTTTTGTCAGGGACTTGCATGGTAAGTGGCCCACCACTGAGCTACTGTTCACTCTATTTCCAACCCCACTCTTCCTCAGAGGTTAAGGTTGGGGATAAAAGTCCTAAAGTTCTAATAAATCTTTCTGGTGACAAGGCCCAACCTGAAAGCTATCTAAGGGATTCCCAAGAGTGACCTATGAAAACAAAATATGCGGCAATTATTCATGAGATTCCTAGGGATTTAGAAGCTCTCTGTCAGTGACTAGGTTAGAAAACCAAATATTATAATGAAAGATCACTCAGGAACTTACCAGAACTTCAGAAACTCTGTGCCAGGTATTAGGGACAAAGGCCCAGTACATATTTCCAATTAAATATCATACTTTGAGACATGCAGAAAGATACAAGAATCTGGAAATTGGGAGGTATGACTCATTGGACAGCCTCTTTGTCTGGATATGGGGATTAAAGAATGTCTTGGCTGAACAGAGTAGACAATGATGCTATCTAGTACTAAGGGAAAATGTAAATTTATTTTTAAATTGTGTTTATTTGAGAAAGACAAGAGAGTGAGCATCAGCTTGCCAGGGATTCCTGTCACCGCGAAATCCAGACACATGCATCACTTTGTGCATATGGCTTTATGTGGGCACTGGAGAATCCAACCCAGACCATAAGGCTTTGCAAGAAAGTGCCTTTAACCGCTGAGCCATCCCTCCATCTCCCCAAATGTAAATCTTAACTGTGATTTCAGTTTGGTATGTTGCATTTAGATTGGGGTTGAGTTGCCAAGTAGACATATCTATAAAGCAGTGGTATGAGTGGACCTGGAACTCAATAGAGATCAAGATTAGGAATACAAACAGGGTGTGGTGGTGCACGCCTTTAATCCCAGCACTCAGGAGGCAGAGGTAGGAAGATGGCTGTGAGTTCAAGGCCACCCTGAGACTATACAGTAAATTCCAGGTCAGCCTGGGCTAGAGAGAAGCCCTGCCTTGAAAAACAAACAAACAAAAAGATTGTGAATACAGATCTGGGACATACTGGTAAGAATCCCTGAGGATGGAGGTCTTTTGTAGAAAGATTTAAGCAAAAAGCAAGCCTTACAACCTGCACCAAGGAGAGGACACTCAAAATGTATCAAAGCAAAAATCTAGAAGTTGCGGAGAACTCAACACTAAAATATACTTGTAACACACCCACCAAGGCCAGCAAACATTGGGGAAGAGAAGGGGCAAGATTGTAAGAGCCACAGGGTGGAAAGGAATATCCCCAGGCATTGCCCCACTCCTGGTGACTGTTGCTCTCACAACTCATAACTCATAGCCCATAACCCCATGGTAAATACCAGTAACCCCACTGAGGAGGGTCCTCAGTGGAATGGGGGTGGGGGAGGAGCAAAATGGGACCAACACATGATTTGTCCACAAACAAAGTTTCATATTAGTAAAAATAAAAATAAAAAAAGAAGGCCTAACCTTGATCTTCATGACTTCACAGTGCCTGGTAATACTTACACATAATGGAAGGAAAAGGTGATGACACCGAAACAAAACAGAGACTAATTGAGAGGGGGAAGAGATATGGGGGAGGATGGGGAAGGAATCATAGTGACTTGGGGTCTATAATTATGGAAGCTATCAATAAAAAAATCAGTAAAAAAAAAAAAAAGAAGAAGAAGAAGAAGAAGGCCTGAGGCAGATCCTGGATGGATATCCAAATTCCAGGGATTTGAACACTTGGCCTGAAAAATAGCTAGAGGCAAGTCAGGAAGTGGAAGAAAATCAGAAGTTTGTGGGATCAAGGCAGGCGAGGGAGACAGTGCTTTCAGGAGCTGCCAACAGTGTGAAATCTTACATGTTCCATACAATTAAAGAGTATTCACTAAGGCTAGGGAAGTAGCTAAGATGGAAGAGCTGAGCAGAGTGTGGTAGGTAGTCCCAGCACTCAGGAGGAAAGATCCAGGAGTTAGTATATATAACTATATATACTATGTATATATAGTTGGAGGTCAGCCCAGGATGTGTGAGATCATGTTTCATTAAATTAAAGTATGCACTGAATTTTAGGAATTCAATGAGAATAGTTTTAGTGAAAACTGGGCTGGGAATGAATGGCCCCGTGATTAAAGGCACTTGCTTACAAAACAGCCTTCTGACCCAGGTTCGATTCCCCAGTACCCACATAAAGTTAGATGCACAAAATGGTACATGTCTGGAACTCATTTGTAGCTGCAAGAGAACCTGTCATTGCCCACCCCACCCACCCACCCCGCATCCCCAGGTTTGCCATCAAGGAAGTTTCTAAATGAGTTGACTTTGTTTGTGGGACATTTTTGAACATCCACCAGAGCGTGGAAGGCCCAGAATCCCAGGTAGAAATGTGCTATTCCCAATAAATGAGAGGAATGACGTGCGCAGGGGCCTGCTGCGAGAAGCCTGCCCTTGGAGCCTGACACTGCTGATAGCTTACCTTTAAGAAATTAATCCTCCTTAAAAAAATGAAGTGTGTGTTTGGGACTCAGGGTGACAGGTCTTGGCAGAACCTTCCACTATGCACTTGAAGCTTGGTGACATTACTGCAGACTTGTTCTATTGCCTAATTATCTATTTTCTTAGGAAGACAAATATCTTCTAAAGCTTTGTTTGACCTGCAACTGTTCCAACCTTAATATTAAAACTATTAAAATATTCAACAATCGGTCTGCTAATTTGTAAAGTGTGACCAATTCTGGGGTTTTTTAAGACCCTTAAAACAACTGTACAGTAAAAGGGTTGTTTGATGGATTTAAATGTAAGAGCCCAGTTACATATTTATAGCAAAAGCAAATCCCAAAGTCGCTTCATAAGCAAGATTTAATGCAAGACAATAAATTTAGACCCAAATGGGAATGTTGGTAAGCTTCAATATGTCCTGCCATGTTCATAAATCACAGTATTGATCACATATAAATTAATGCATGAATGTATATATTTATGTTTGGGGACATATGAAACCTCATTTATTATGTGAAAGTGAAATGGAAAGCAATTTTTATATTATGAACATCTAAATTAAACCATTTAGCATTTTTAAAAATCTTAAATGAATCTTATCTTAATGCAGCTAATAGTCATGAATCTGTTCTTTACAATCTTCTCCTCACCATGGTGGACTAACACTCCTGCTACAGCTTTTTCTTTGACTTCTTGGGAAGAGAATTGAAGATTAAAGGGGTGAACATTAAATGACAGCTTGTGAAAAGATGGGCTGCCAAGAGTTCCAATTTTAAATCTACTACATATTGCCTTCCGAGACCAATCTGCATTGGATAATGACTATCATGTTTTTTGTTTGTTTTTTTTTTTTTGCCTTTCTCCCTTGATTGGAATTGCTTTTGTAAGAACCCTACCCTGTCAAGAATAAACTGAAATATCAGGCAATAATAACATATCAAGCACAGTGTATATCTTGTAAGTGAATGTCTAGTTATTCATTACTTATTTACTGGTACACGTGTGCTTATTAAGACCCCATGACATATGTCCTTAGGGCATATCTCAAAACGTATGAATGTGAAAATTATATCAGTGAAAATTATGCTTAATTGGAAAAGTAGGTCATAAAAAGATGACTTTTCATTAAAATTACTAGCAAGATTTCTGTAAACTTAACACTCAAACCGTAGAACAATGTTCTCAACCCTGGTCCAGAACTAGACCTCTTTCTACCCGGGTGTATTAAATTCAGGTAATTCAAAGTGTCCTCTCCCTGTCTGCATGGCTTTATTTGTTGTTGCTTTTAAAGACAGGATGTCCCTATAGCTGGCTCAAATCTCCCTCCAAAGTGCTAGCATTACATGAATGCTGGCTTTGTGTCTTTCCTTTTTCTCTTTCTTTCCTTTCATTCTTTGTGTGTGTGTGTGTGTGTGTGTGTGTGTGTGTGTGTTTTACCAGGCAGGGTCTCACTCTAGCCCAGGCTTACCAGGCTTATCATTCTGTAGGCCCAGGTTGGCCTTGAATTCACAGTGATCCTCCTGAGTGCTGAGATTAAATGCATGTACCACCAAATCAGGCCCTTTATGTTTTGGTGATGTGATACAGACAGGGCTGAGACTCCTTGCTCCAGAGCTAATTGCAACATACAGGTTTGTATGAGAGCTAGGGTCCAAAATTTTAGAATAGTATTGACTAAAATTCTCCAGGCCTTGGATTGGAGGGAGGGGGCAGAGTAGGCTGAAGGTTTGCAAATAGCCCTTTGGTCACAATATAGAAATAGAAACCACAATTTGGCCTTCTCTCTACAATTGTCCAACCTAGGCAACAGAAGATAAATGAAAGCTGGGTGTGGTGCCGCACTGCTTTAATCCCAGCACTGGGGAGGTAGAGGTAGGAGGATCGCAGTGAGTTCTAGCCTGGGCTAGAGTGACACCCTTCCTTGAAAGGTCAAAAAACTGAAAAATAAAGATAAACTAATCCAATACAGAGATGGGTTTAATTACACCTCAAAAATGAAGAGGAGACTGGACAAGCTCAGTGGGTGATGCCTTGCAAACACAAGGACTTGATTGAATCCCCAATGCCCACGTTAAAAAAGCCAGGCATGGTGGATGGTGGTACAGCCAGAAAGATCCCTGGGGCTCACTGGCCATCCAGTGTAGCCTAACAGGAGACCTCTAAGCCACTGAAAGGCCCTCTCCTCCCACCCACCCCCCAAAAAAGTGGATGGTGTTTCCGGCGTTTAACAGGGGGGGGGGGAGGGTTGTCCTCTGACCTCCTCATGCAGCTGTACACAGGTGTATTGCACACATGCACACAGATCTAGAGAGGCAATATAAGAGTACCTGAATGTGAAGCAAACTCAGCCTACATATGCTAAGTGAAAAATACAGCTTTCTCAGCCTTGGCATAAATAGGTAAAATTCAGTACAAATCCATTGCAAGTGACGTGTTGCAATGACAGTATGTGGGTTCTACTGAAGCTGTTTCCACTAGGACCTGTAGAATGAATGAATCGTCACTGGACTAAACTCGGGAGGGCAAACTAGTCGTGGACGGAGGGGTAGGACTGGCTAACTCGGTGGAAGGAGCATCTAGAAGGAACCTCCTAGGCCCCGGCGGTGACCAGCCCGCACGGCCAGGCAAGCGGCCAGCAGGCGGGGCACGGACCGGCCCATACCGGGGGAGGGCATCCCGGGAGCCACGCGGCGCAGGAAACCACCCCCGCCAGTGGACCCTTACCCTGAAACTCTCTTCCGCACCCGTCCTCCCGCCCCACTCAGCCCAAGGCGGCCCAGACCGCGCCTTCCCTAACAGGCCCGCCCCGAGAGGACCACAGAGACCGGGCAGCACCGGGAGCAGAACCCACGTGTGCGCTTAAACCGCACGCGCCTGCGCAAAAAACCCGCGGAGCCCTCGGTTTCAGCCTGGCCCACGGCGCTTTTGTCCCGCCTCTTCCCCCTAAAACTCCGCCCATATGTAATACGTCATAATAATTGACGTGCAAAGCGAACAATCACAGTCGCTCTGGGAGAGGACGGAAAGAGTGGGCTTCAGAGACTGGCTCGTTCTCGTCACCCAATCAGAGCGGGGCGGGGTGGGGAGGGGCGGGGCCTGAGAAGAGGTTTGGGGGTGGGGCTTGGGAAGGCTGCGGGAGAAGAGGGCGGGCTCCCGGAGATTAAAAGCAGCCAATCGGAGCGCGCCGGCCACATTCGGAGAGCGGCGTGGGGCGTCGCCGCCGCCGCCGCGCGCACCGGGGGCTGGTTAAGGCCATGAAACAAAAGAAAGCCTGAGAGGGGAGCCGCCGCCACCTCCACCGGCCCTCCCCGCCGCCGTCCCCACCCACCTACCTCGTTACCTACCTCGGCCTCTTTCCCGGCCCCTCCACCCCGCCCTCTCGGCTCTCCGGGCGGCCCTGGCGCTCCTCCGCCCGGGCCGCCGCCTCCCCCGAGGAAAGGTGTTTGTGCGCTGAGCAGGGCCGGGGCCCTGTCCGCCATGGGGCCCGCCGCCCGCCGCGCCTGACCCGCCCGCCGCTGCCGCCGCCGCCGCCATTGACAGCGCGCCGCCGCGATGCCGAGCGGCAGCTCCGCGGCCCTGGCCCTGGCGGCGGCCCCGGCGCCCCCGCCGCCGCCCGCCGGAGCCCCGGAGCTCGAGGCGGACGGGCTGCTGCTGCGGGAGCGCCTGGCCGCGCTAGGCCTCGACGACCCCAGCCCGGCGGAACCCGGAGCCCCGGCGCTCAGGCCCGCGGCGGCGGCGGTGGCGGCGGCGGCGGGCGCGCCGGGCTCGGCCCGGCGGGCGGCGGGACTGTGTGCGGAGGAACGAGCGCCGCCCGGCCGGCCCGCCGCCTCGGACCCGGCCGAGCTGGAGCTGGAGGACGACGATGACGAGGGGGACGACGCGGAGCTGGACGGAGACCTGCTGGAGGAGGAGGAGCTGGAGGAGGCCGACGACGAGGACCGGCCGTCGCTGCTGCTGCTGTCGCCGCCGCCGGCCGCCGCCACCGCCTCCCCGGCGCAGCCGATCCCGGGCGGGCCCCTGGGCTCGGTGCTGCTGCCCGCGGCCGGCTTCGATGCGCGGGAGGCGGCGGCCGCGGCGGCGGGGGTGCTGTACGGAGGGGACGATGCCCCGGGCATGATGGCGGCGATGCTGTCCCACGCCTACGGCGGCGGCGGCGGGGCGGCAGCGGCGGCGGCGGCCGCCCTGAACGGGGAGCAGGCGGCCCTGCTCCGGAGGAAGAGCGTCAACACCACCGAGTGCGTTCCGGTGCCCAGCTCCGAGCACGTCGCCGAGATTGTCGGACGCCAGGGTGAGTGCGCGGCGCGGGGAGGTCGCACCGGGCTCGGCGCGGCGTGGGCGGGAGACGGACCGGTGAACCAGCGATCCAGCCTCCCTCTCATCCCCCCCCTCCCGGTCACCCCACGAGGGGTCCTGGAGGAGCCTGGGTCGGCGGGAGGAGGTGGGTCACCTTGCGAAAGCCCACGCTGAGCCGCCCGTCCCGCCTGGGAAAAAAGTGCTAAGTTTCTCGGGCCACCCAATCCGGTGGCGGTCACTTTACTCGTGTATTCGGGAAGCACTGCCTGGCGTGGCGACAGAAAAACCTCAGCGAAGAGAGGAGAGAGGGGGTAAAGAGGTCGGGTCAGAAGAGTTGTGGGTTCGGGGCTGTGTACTCCCTCCCCCCCCAAAAAAAAAAAAACCTCGGAAATTGCCAAGTTTGCGTGGCCAAGTGTCCTGTAGAAGCGTTCGGCAGTGCAGATGGGCATGGATAGAAATGGAGGTATGTAATGTAGCTGCTTATTGGAGAGGGAAGAGATGCTCCGGGACACACACACTCGTCCGCTATTCGGACACTTAGCTTTCGATGAGCACCCCACTAACTCTGTTGATCTTCCGTTCTCAATGGAGTGGTCTCTTAAAACACTTCAGTGTGCACGATGAAGGAAGACTGGACAGTAAGGTAGTTTAAGGAACTTTACGGGTTTTATGCAGTTTTCAGTAAATTCTGTCCTTCACTTGCCAGCACACCCGTTTTGCAGACAGACTCCTCCCACACTGTTCAGACAAAGGATCTATGTCTCGGATTCCAGGAGTAGATCTGTGTGAAGGTGGGGGAAGGGGATGCCCAGAGTACATCCGTAGCCAACGTTTTTAGGGAATGTTTTATTATTTCTTTAGTGCAGCTTTTCTCACTTTTGCAAAAGGGAGAAATTGTGCCTGCTGCTACAGTATGGTTAGCCTGGTTTGATGCGCGCCCCTTCCCTGTTAGGTTGAGAGCCTTGTAGGGGTCATTTAGAGAGGGTGCCATGGCCTCCGGAGTGATCTCATTTTCCCAAGTGGTCTAAAAGTGCACATAAATAAGAGGTGTGGAAACAGTGTTTCCATGTAGAAGAGGTGGCTTACTTCTTATCCCTGGAGTTTTGATAAAACCTGGACAGAGAAAATAGTTTCAGGTCGCTGGAGTAATCAACTTCATATGCTATATTTATCAGTTTTGGAGCTCTTTAGTATAATGGCCCCTGGGAACTTAAACCTACATGAGGTTTAAAAAATAAGTATACATTACAGGTATAGATCCAGGATGAGCTACTGCTGCTGTCAGAACATCCAGAGTTGCTGTGTGCCAGGCTCACATTTGAGTGTGTGCTAATTGAGTTGAGAATTTCAGGTTGATTCAGACAAACTTTCTGCCATTTTTTAGAAACTGAGAGTTTATATAGGCTCGCACAGTAATGGTACTAACTACAGTAGAACCACAGAGGAGGGCCTTGGAGATGAGCAGGAGTTTGGCCAGAGGTGCAAGCAAGTAGGCGGGAGCATTGTGAGGGAGTAACTGCTGAGTGTGATGGCACATCACCTGGAGTTTTCTTAATGCTGAGGGAAGTGACCAGAAGGGCTGGAAAAGCGACATTTGAGGACAGAATGTGGAGCATTGCATGCCATGCGGGATTACACTGTCAGTACAGCTTTTTCCTGCACTTAGGAAGCTGGTCTAGAAGAGTATAGGAAAAGAATGTCACTTGCCAGCTTTCCTACAGGGCAAGATAGACTTTGTAAGGCTCCCTTTAACATGAATTTTCATTATGTTACAAACTTAAAAGCACTATACAATGGTCCTACACTGGTATTTATGCAAATCTGAATTACATCTTTTATCGTCTGTTCCAAGCTAACAGATCAACTAGTTTTGCTTAGGGCTGTGCTTATTGATTAATAAGGAAATGTGAACCTACTTAACTCTTCCGAAGGTGGATACAAAGTGCTGACTGTTCCTTTTGCACTTGCTGTCCCAGAGGTGACAGTGCTCTTAGGAGTTTGTCATCTCCTCTATCTTATCTTGAGCAGGCTTGCCCTCTTCCTCTTTGGAGCCATTCATTAGTGGGTCACTGACCCTTTGCCATCCCCACACCCAGGTAATAGAGGTATTTACTCTGGAGGACTAAATGACTTCAAATATTCACTCACATCCCTTAGGAGATTACCTGTCTGAAGTGAGGTTAGGCAAATCATTTCCTTACGAATTGGCCATTCCTGCCATTTTATTCATTACAAAGTCCTAATTTTCTGTTTGACATCTCTTAATTGGTTTTGGACATAGTTATGTCACAGATGGAGACATGGATGACTTAGCTCTGAACGTAGTGGGACAAACCGGGTTCTGAGTCATATGTACCAGCAATTCTTGTTGATAACCCAGTTTCAGTATCTTTCAGAAAAACAAACTACTGCTTTTATTTTGTTTTTTTGAGAGAATCTTGCCATGTAGCCTAAGCTGGCCTTGGACTCCCATCTTCCTGCTCTAAGCCCCAGCATTCTGGGGCCACTGCTTTTGATAGTGATGAAACTGGCGGGCATTTGACCTCCTATTTATTTCCCTATAGCATATGGTCTTTATACGTGTTAAACTGACCCTGATCTTTTTAAGTGTAATGCCTGAAAGACAGTTCAATAGTGGTTGGCATGTTTAAGCTTACTGGTTTTGTTCTGAAAAGTATAGTCATTAGTAAGGCCAAAAAGAGAATGAAAGTATACCATAAATAATTATTGTCATAGAGTGTTCTAGACTTAGAACTGAAAGTTTTATATTACTGTTTAGATAAATGTGTGCTTTCAACTTTAATTGATAGCGTATGAATGTTTTTTAACTGCAAAGTCTAGAAGCGTCATCCCTAGCTTTTTTTGACTATATACTCTTAAAAAATTGTTTCTACTCACAACATCTGAATATTTATGTTTAAGTAATATGCTAAAGTATTACACCTTATACAAACGTATTTACCAAATGAGGTAAATGAAAATAGGGTTTTTTTTTCTGTGATGCAATGGATGTTTTATGTTCAATCACGTAGTTTTCTTCCTCATTAAACCACTTTGTCTCCACTGATCTCCTGTGGTGGTGTATATTGCTCTCTCTCGTGTGTGAGAAGTGAAATTTCTATCCTAACACATTGTCTATAGTATATACTTGTAGCAGTTTTTCTCAACTGCTTGTAGTGAACTCACCCTTCGGGTTCTTAAGCACAGCAGTAATAAACATGAATGTGTGTTTGATCAGGAGAAACAAAACTGCTTTATTCATTTTCCCATTCAAGAGTACATACACAGGGCTGGGGAGATGGGACATCGGTTAAAGGTGCTTGCTTGCAAAGCCTCTCAGCCTGGTTCATTTCCCTAGTACCCACTTTAAGTACAACATGCATTTTGTCTGTGTGTGTGTGTGTGTGTATGTGTCTGCGTGTGTCTGTGTGTCTACATACACAACTCACTAGAAGAAAACTTCAGGATAATGCTGAAAGCACAGCACATTTGGCTGAGGGGGGAGGGAGAGGTTCTATTAGCCTTTTTGCCAGGTACCACTGCTAGGTGGTTATAGCCATCTTGTAGATGTAGAAACTAAGGCTCCAAAAGATAATTTGTACACATAGTGGAACTTGGATTTACACCAGTTTGTTTGACATCAAAAATAAAGTTTTTTCCACTCTTCATTGCTAACTCCATCTTGAGGTATGCACACTCTGGAAGATTAGGCTCTACCCTCATCTTCTGGGTTAGAAGACCATATTTGTAATGTGCATAATTGCTATCTACATCAGGTATTATTTACCTAATAAAATTTTGTTTTTCTTTTACAGAAGTCACAGTTATTTTAATACAGTTGCATAATTAAAAATTCACTATTATAACTCAGAAAGCTAATTTGTGCATGTATATTAGGTTTAAAAAATTAGATGTGAGCTGGTGTGGTGGAGGCAAAGGTAGGCATGATGCCATGATTTCAAGGCCAGCCTTAGACTACGTAGTGAATTTTCCATACCTCAAATCCCCCCCCCCCAAAAAAGATGCTATAACTTTCTGAGCTTTAAAATTTAAATTTAGTCTGTACGTTTTAGCTATAGAACCATTAAGAAAGGTTCAATTACTATAATTGTTTTACAAATGGGTGGGGAATCTAATGCTTTTTCTTCCTTATTTAGCTAATGAACTGTGATTCACCAGAGGAAAAGGGAAATAAAATAGTAATTCAAGGATGTATTTTCTGCCCCTGATTATCAGCAACCTCGAAAGGATTCAAGGAATCTTTTATTAGAGAATTGTTACTTTGAGATTTCGGCCCAGAAAAATTTCCAGTAGTGTTTATGGGTTGGTACTCTAGATTGATATTCTCTACATCTTTAGTTTTCAAGACAATATAGCATTCCCTGTAAGATAACATGTTGCTGATTTGGTTTTGAATACTTCTTCCTTGTTTTTTGAGACAGAACCTAGCTGTTGCGCCCCAGCTGGCATGGACCTCCTATCGAGTGCCGAGATTACAGGCTGGGGTTGTAGGCATGCACCACCATGCCTGGCTTGGTGTTGAATACTTTTGATGCTTATGTGGATTGGAGGATTTATGGAAAGCTTAATGCTTTTGCCTTAAACGAAATGTAGAAACATTTTTGAATGTATGTTTTATGTAAAAGTATACCAAAGTGCCTGAAACACGGTCCCTATTCAACAGTAATATGCTGGAAGGAGCCAGTAGTCCAAAGGTGTTACGGAATTCTGATTACTCTGAGCCAGTAATTCACTTTGTGATCTTGACACTCAAGTCCCTTCACTTCTGGGATTCCCCTCTTCTACACCTGAGTGTAATCATATCTACCATGGAGACTGAATGATAAACACAAATTGACATGAAACTAACTGCTAAGTACATTTGTTAAAATCTGAAATTAGGGCTGGAGAGATAGCTCAGGGGTTAAGGCACTTGCCTCCAGTGCCTAAGGCCCCGGGTTCAATTCCCCAGGACCCACATAAGCCAGACCCACAAGGTGGTGGGTCTGGTGCTCGCTCTCTCTCTCTCTCTCTCTCTCTCTCTCTCTCTCTCTGCTTGAAAATGAATAAATAAAATATTTTTTAAAATCTGAAATTAGTTTGGAATCATTCTGTTTAACACTACTCATCATTCCTGAGCCTTCAGAGAGTTTCTCAAGTGTATTCTTCCAGTGTAACAAAACTAGAGTTCGTATGGTTGAGTTCATGTTAGATACCTGGCACTCTTGCTATGTTAACAAAGAACCCCAAGATTTCAACATAGAACAACCAAATGTTACTGTTAAGTTATCCCAAAGTGAAATGAACAAAGTATTTTTATCAATTTTGACCTTAAAAGAGCTTTTAAGGAAAAAAAAAGACACACACACACACACACACACACACACACACACGGACCTTGGAAAGGTAAGCTGTCTTATTACCATATTGTGCATTTAAGGCTGTTGCATTCTTTTGGTTTTGAATTTGAATTTTTTGAGGCAGGATTTAACTGTGTAGCCCAGGCTGGCTGGGAACTCTTGACCCTCCTGTCTCACCCTTCAAGGTGCTGGGATTATAGGCATGTACCACCAATGCCCAGCCAAAGTGTGTTGCCTTCTTAAGCTAAATTATTATTTAGAATGTTGAATTCAGGCTGAGAGGTGGCTCAGTAGATAAAGCACTTGCTGTGAAAGTGTTGAGGACCCAAGTTTGGATTCCAAGAACCCACATAAAGCCAGACACAGCAGTAGGAGTGCCTGTAATCCCAGTGTTCCTGTGGCCAGATGGGCAGCAGAGATAGGAGAATCCCAGAAGCTCTTGTGCCAAGCACTAACTAGCCTGATGTGTGCAGCAATGAGCGTGCGTTCCTGCCTCAAACAAGGTGGAGGCAAAGACCCACAGTCCTCATGATGGGAGCTCTCTACTTTCTCTTCTTTCCTTCTCTCAATCTATGGAAGCTCTCTAAACGGTGTAAAAAAAAACTGGTGTTTGAGGCCTGGCTTCACAGTGGGGAGCTTGAGCAGTTCAGTTGAGTTCTTTCTTGCCCTGCCTAAACCCTTATGTGCTGATTAAATGAAAATGTATCTAGGAGAGTGGTTTTAGAAAACTATGGTGCTTTATAAAATTTTATTTTTGCCAAGTCCAGTCTCCCAGATATTAGCTGAGTTTACTTATAAATACTTTCTGGGAAACATGGAGACATGAGGAGTAATTCTAGAAACTGATTGACAGGTTTAGCTTTGAGACATGAGGGAGTGCTGGGATTAATCCAGGGCCTCAATACCTCCAGACCAGTAAACATTTTTAGGATAGTATTTTGAATATCCTTTCAACAACTAATGAAGCATGAAGGAGAGGTAGAGGTTTAATGACCTGTTTTAAGTCTGTGCACAGTCTTGAATGATTTAGCTGGGATTACAGTACAAAAGGAGTCTTCAATTCTCATCCAAATCCCAATCGGAGAATGTTCTTATACACATAATTTAATTTAGCTAAGATTACAAAACAAATTCTCAATCTTTACCTCACAAGCCTTTATTGAGGAAAAGAATAGACACATAAATGTGAGGTATGGTTAGTATCTGATTGTTCCATAGTGCTTTTTAGACTTAAGAGAGGAAGGAGAGGGGGTATTTCCTAGAGGAAGAACTTGATCCAAGCATTGGAGAAGACCCGAAGGTTGAATGACTGGACTAAGAAACGGTGAGTTAGAATCTAGTCCTGCAGGTGATCAGAATTTCTGCTGCTTATGTTGTTTCCTGAGCTGGGACTTAGAAGATATGTGGAGTTCTAATGAGTAATTCCTGTGTTTGTATGAGTCTTGAGTTTGTAGAGCCTTACACACAAGTTCCACATTTCGGAGTGGCCATTGTGTCAATCAAGGAGTAAAGGGTATGCTGGGAAGGTTGTATAGGTTATTTGAGGAAGCATCTGATCAGACATGGAAGAGGAACAAGACATTTAGGAGAGGGTGAAGTGTGAGAGAAGGTAGTTTTGCCATTTAATGTGTGGGGTGGAAAATAAATTTACTGTCAGACCAAGGCATTCTATTTTTTAATTTTAAAAGGCTCAGTACAAATGTAACCCATTCTTTACATTTTTACTACAGAATATATGTAGTGATTGTCAAATAGAAATCTTTTCCTCATTTAAACAAAACCTGTGGAAGATTTTTTTTTTTTTTAAAGAAAGATGCCTAAAGGACTACAAAAGCAAAAATGTGCACACAGGCACAGTTTGTTTCTAAAGGCTTGAGTGTTACTACATCATGGTGTTTGTACACTCACAGGTGTGCACATACCGCAGCGCTTAGTTAAGTACACGAGTTTATGGAATAAGTGGAAAATACAATAGTGTAATTTCTGGAAAGCAAACTCATTTTTGCCCAAAGTCAGCAATATAAGATACACTAGGTAGTAGGATGTAGCTGTGGTCTACAAAAGAGAAGGTCCCATTTCTGTTTTGTCATCTTGTCGATTTTTCTGTTGATGATTATTACAATTTTCAGATAAGTCTCACCTCCATTCTTTTTGTGTAATAGTTACTTTCTCAGTGTTACAACAAAATACCTGACTCAGCAATTTAAGGGAAGATTTATGTTGAGTCACAGTTTTCCGGTATAGTGTATGTTGGGGAGAAAGGAGCTAAAGGCAGCTGGTCACATTTCTTCTGATTCAGTTTGAGGACCCTCACTGCCTTCCTAAGATAGGTCTTTCCACCTCAGTAGAAACAACGGCCTTACAGACATGCCCAGAGATTTATCTCCTGGGTGATTCTAGACCCTGTCAAGTGACAGTATTATCCACCACATGTACTCTCCTTAACGCTTCCATCGGCCTCTCGTTCTGCCTCCATTGCTCCTGCCTGTTGGTCCTCCAGATTCCCTGCTCTTGCATTTGCAGTTTCTCTGCTCTTTTCTACCTGGCAAGATGGCTTTCTTCAAGCCTCATTTCAAATGTCTTTGAGGCCTCCCTTTGTGTGTATGTGCCCACTGACTTAAGCCTGTTTTCATGGAAGTATCCAACCTTATGTCAGCATTGCTCACATGACTGGTTTCCCTTTGGACCATGAGCTCCTTGAGGCAGAAATGGCATAGCTCTGTATACTATTGGGAAGTGGCACCTGTTTGACTGCATAGCTCAGGCATTTAGCTGAACTTCATCTCAAGATTGATAAAATGGTCTTGGAGCCCAAAAAAGAATGATTGAACTCGGAATGCCTTGCCTGGCAAAGTCCTTCAGACAAATCTAGATGGCCAGCTTTTATTTGTCTCCCACTCACCTCAGCATAAGCACAGTTGCTTCACTAAGTCCTTGTCAACACCTGGCTTGTAGATTTATTACTACATTAATATTATCCCTTTATCCTCGTATATTGTTGTATGACTGACTCACCAAACAGCATCTCCCTGACCACTATCGCCTCTGTCTTGGCCGTTGGGCTGCTCTTCCCAAATTGGGATTTATCGTTTCCATGAACCAATACTTCTTTCAAAAGCTGGCACTTGGGGGCCTGGAGAGATGGCTTAGCAGTTAAGGCATTTGCCTTAGTCACCTGGGTTTGATTTCCCCAGTACCCACGTAAGCCAGATGCACAAAGTGGCACATGCATCTGGAGTTCCTTTTAATGGCTAGAGGCCCTGGCATGTCCAATTATTCATATTCATTCATTCTCTCATCCCTCTTCTCCACCCCCCCACTTGCAAATAATTTTTTAAGCTGGTACTTGGATACGAAAAAGGGTAATGTAGCCGAAAAGAGTAATTAATGAAGCCGGGTGCAGTGGAGTGCACTCTGGAGGCAGAGGTTGAAGGATCACTATGAGTGCAAGGCCAGTTTGGAACTTGAGTTCCAGGTCAGCCTGGGCTAGAGAGACCCTGCCCCAAAAAAACGGGTAGGAGAAGGAAGGGAAAAGGAAGAGGGAGGAGAAAGAGGTAAAATGATAGAATAATCCTACGCCTCCCAAAATGTTCAGTCTTATCTGCCCACCGCACCCGAGAAACAACTGAGCATGTTGGCAAAGGGACTTAACAAGTGTTTCTGCAGACATGGCTTAAACATGTGAGGTCTAGGATGAGCCACTGGGCTCACATGAGTCCCTGATTAGCAGAAAACTTCCCAGCTGAGTGTGAGTTCTAGCTGCTCTGAAGCGGGGGAATTAAGAGTCAAGTTATGTCACTCCCTGACAGCAAGGAAACTCAATCCTATAACCACGGCTAGCTACTGAATTCAGCCAGCCCATATGTGCGAGAAAATAGATCTTTTCTCGGAGTTTCTAAAAAGGCACAGCAGCCCTACCAACACCTTAGCTCATTGAAACCCTTGTCAGACTTAGGTAACAAATACATATATAAGGATATAAAGGGTATTTTTAAATAGTGTTGTTAAACCTAACTAACATTTGTGGAAACTCAGCTTCCTTAGAAAATCAAATTGTTAAGTCAGAGAACAGAAAAAATGTCTGGTCTGTTATTGAACTAATGACAGTTGTATATGATGCCTTATTAATACAGGATTATGTATTAAAACTACTGCTTGTTTCTGATTGAAAGCCCTTCAAGCTGCCTTGCAGGACCCTGAATGAGAGTGTAGCACAGGCATGTTGATTGGCTTTTGGAGGACAGGGGTCATAGGGCCCTTTAAATGGCTTAAGAACTCAAGTTTTGTGTGACTGCATAATTATCTGTAATTTTTTGGCTTACAACAATACAAATTAACTGTTTCTGTAGGTCAGAAATGCAGACTGATGTCTGAATTCTCTGTTCATGGTCTCACAGGGCTGAAATCAAAGCATAGACAGGAATGTAGACCTCATCTGGTGCTTACATCCTCACATAAGCTAACAGGTTATCAACATTCATTTCCTTGGCTTTGGAGGATAGAGTCTCTACTTTCATTCTAGTTCCCAGTTCCTAGAGGCCACTGCAGTTTTCTGCCATGGGGTCACCTGTAGACATGTCCAGGGTTGGCTAGGCCATGTCTCTTGTCCTTCAAGACCAGCAGGAAGGTTGAGTCAGTCCCACCAAGATAATCTGGATAATCGCAAAAGAACTAATTTGGACCATAACTACGTATACAAAATACTTTTCCAGGAGTGCCTGTATTGGTGCTTTATTTACTGAAAATGTGTATAAATTAGAGCCAAGAATCTTGGGGTATAGCATCTTAGAATTATGCCTAACAACCAGGCATGTTGGCACAAGCCTGTAGTCCCAGCATGGGGCAAGGTGAGGTAGGAAGATCAGTTTAAAGCTGAACTTGCGCTGGGGACATAGCTCAGTGGTTAAAGGCACTTGTTTGCAAAGCCTGCCAGCCTGGGTTCAATTCCTCAGTATCCATGTAAAGTCAGATACACAAAGTGGTCCATGTGTCTGGAGTTTTCCAGCAGCAAGAGGCCCATATTCATTCATATTCTCATTCTCCATCTCTCTCTGCTCACAAATAATTTTTAAAGGTAGACTGTGCTATGTAGTACAGTTGTGCCTCAATAAGAATTCCACCTTCCAGACTGTCCATAAATGCAGTGACTATAGTACTTAGTAGTGAATGATGAGCAAAACACTTTCATTATTAGCAACCTGTATATTCGGTTCTTTATTATATAGTGCTTTTTAACATTAGAAAGTAGGAACAAACGGTATAGACCATGATCTTTGCCATCATTTAAATGAACTCTTGGTTTAAGAACAGAAAGAATCTTTGTACAGTCTTGCTCTAGTTGTCCAACATATCTTTCTGATGACTGACTAGGAAAAGAAATTATTTTATAATTCATTGTCATACATATATCTAGACCCTCTGGTCTACTGTGGATGACTGTAGAGCAGAACTGAAATTCTAGTATTTTCAGCTCTTTGGAGTTCTAGCCACAAAGTCAAATCTGTGACCAAAGTCTTCTCAGTGACTCCCCATTCCTTCCACCTCACTGCTCCCATTTATGTTGCATGTACATCAGTTATGCTCTGTAAAAGGAAAGAATGGTCTTTGAGATGATCTAATTGGGACTCCTGGCAAAAAGAACATTCACATTGCCGCCCATTGTACACATATTCCACTGAATTTGGGGTGTGTGTGTGTGTGTGTGTGTGTGTGTGTGTGTGTGTTGTGGTACATACTCAGGTGTGGGTGCATATGGAGACCAGACACAGATTAACTTAAAATGTCCTCAGTCACCCTCAACCTTACTTTTTGAGACAAGGTCTTTCAACTAACATAGAGTTCACCCATTTGTCTACAATAGCTAGCCTCTAGTTATCTCTCTATTTTATTTATTTATTTATTTTGGTTTTCCAAGGTAAGGTCTTGCTCTAGCCCAGGCTGACCTGGAATTCACTATGTAGTCTTGGGCTGACCTTCAACTCAAGGCGATCCTACCTCTGCCTCCTGAGCACTGGGATTAAAGGCATGTTGCCTCCATGCCTGGCTTGATTATTTTACTTTAAAAAAAAAAAAGTTAATTTAGGAATCACAGTTTTAGAGACTCCAGTTCATGCTCACGAGTTGGAGGCAACATATCCTGGCATGTGGCAGATCACAGCCAGGAAGGAAAAGACAGGAATAGGAAGACCCTAAAATACCACAATTCTTGTTGAGAAAACCCTTTCCAATGGCCTATGGACCTCCTTCCTATGCACCTTCTTTCAAATGCTCTGCCACCTTCTAGTGGACCAGTTGGGGATTAAGCCTTTTTTAAAGTTTTGTTCCCCACCCTCCTCCACTGAATCCCCTTTTTTCTCCTATTCCCTCTTCTGTATTGATGTCTTTGTTTTAGTCTCTCTAGCAGTATCCATCTGAAAAAAAAAAAAACAAAAAACAACTTCTTTAACCACAAATGAAAGCAACACTTGCGCATAACTATATAGAGAGCATTTCAGTGGGTGTAGTATATCCATGTAGCCAAGCAATCATAGTAACTTCTCCCTAGGGCTTTGACCCTCTCAGATCATTTGACTGACCAGGTTTTCAGGCATGAATTCCCTCCCATGGAGTGGGCTTCAAATTCAATTAAAGAACAATTAGTTACCCCAAAACAGACATACCACTATTGCACTTGAGGGCATGTAGCAGTTAAACGTCTCGTTGCTGGAACAAAACACCAGCTTATGGGAGGAAAGTTGATTTCAATTCATAGTCTCAAGGGCAAGCTTTATTGTGGTGGGGAAAACCGTGGGGAATCCAATGCTGTCTTCAGGTATACAGTGTCAGAATTGAGTTAGAGACACTCTTAGTTGGTGTGTGATAGAGGCTGGGCATCACATGGTGCCGCAGCAGCAGACAGGAAGCAGCAAAAGTGAGCTACACTCTCATCTGAATGGAAGTAGTCTTAGTAGTGCTGGGATAAGAACCCTGAAGGCCCTGCCCAGTGATACACACCCAGCAAGGCTCTACCTCCCAAATTACCACCAGCTGGGGATCAAGTACAAGACTTAATAACAAACCCATGAGGCTATGGGCAACACTTCACATTCAAACTACCACAGGGCACAATCATTTTAATTCCTTTTCTCCCTTTCAACTCCTATCCCAAGGAGGGAGAGCACCAAATTCTGGCTTCAGCTTAAGGGTTGTAAGCTAGAATGAGGCTCTACAACAGTGCTGTACAAAGGGAAATGGAGTTCTACAACAGCAAGGTGAGCTAGCGGCTCTCAGGGATTTATGTCTAAGTTAAGATACGCTGATAGCTATGGAAATTTGTTTTATACTTTATCAAAATAAGGTGGGACATGATTACTTCCTGGAGTCTAGTGTTTTTCCATCTGTGACACAATTTTTAACATAACACTTGTGACACAATATTCTTACACACCAACGAAGAGTGTCTCTAACTCAATTCTGACCTGTCTACCTGGAGATTACATCGGATTCCCCAAGTTGAGAGCTTAGTCCTACAAGACTACCCTCGCTTCAGAGCTCCAAGTTAGAATGTCTGCTTTTGACTAAGCAGGCTTTGTCCTTGGGTTTACTTATGATGCTAGCAAAGTCCCCAACATGTGGATAATGGAAGAGGAGCTGAGGGCAAAGACATGAGGCCCTGGGAACTAAGCCTCTGTGTTCTCCCTGGTTTTCTTGATTTTAATCATTAATTTTTAAAGTTAGTATATACAATAATGGGTTTCATTATAACATTTTCATAATAATGTCTCATTATACTTTGTTCTAATCCCTTCCCTCCCCTGACACTAGTCCCTGTCTTTAGGGCTGTTGGGGGGATTGAGAGCATAGGCATGCCATCTATTGTCGGTAGTTATGTAGAAAGATTGCTTCTCTTCCCCTTCCCAAGAAGATAAATAGGTAGTGGCCTAGGACAGCTAACAACAGCTTCAAGTTAACAGTTATGTTAAAATGTGATACCCTACTGGTAAAAGGTCATTAAGGTGATCAGTGGAAGGAGCAAGGACAACAGAAGGGAGGGGATTATGATCAATCCATTATGCACCTATATGGAAATTAACAAAGTTTTAAAAAGTCATGTTTAAAAAAAAAAAGGAGGTGGAGAGTGAGAGCATCTTGCATCTAGGTTTTTCCGTCCATTGACTACTTTGAATACAGCTTGCCACGTGTTGGTTTTTAACTGTATAAGAAAATGTCAGTCTTTACATTTCAGAGTTGCAACTTACTTCAACCTTAAGGTCATGGAAATAATTTTCCTGTTGTTCATCTAAAGTGATGGTGGTAATACTGGCCATTAGTACTACTGGTAGTGCTCACAGCACTAGGAGGCAGAGGTAGAAGGATCACCATGAGTTCAAGGCCACCCTGAGACTACATAGTAAATTCCAGGTGAGCCTAGGCTAGAACAAGAAGAAAATGAAATATATAGCTTCATATTTGGATTTTTCTTTTCTAATCATATTTCTTTGAAAAATAATACATTTGTATTAAAAGTACACAATGAAAAATAAGTCTGCTAACCCTGTCCCTCTAAGTCAACCAGTTGTATGTTTATAATAGCCCATTATACACCTCTTTGCCTCATGTTTAAACAGTAAGTAAGAGCATACTGAGGACATTTTGCAGCTGACCAGTGCTACTGCAGATTCACGTTTACAAAAGGAATTGTGGGGGCATGAGATCATCCTGTTCACACTTAACCTCCAGAGAGCACAGTCCATTCCCTAGGAGGGCTCTTGTCCCCTTCTGGTACTGTTGAACGACCTTGGATGTTTGACCCTCAGGGGTGAAAATGGTAGCTCATTACTAGTGAGTTTCCATCTTCAGAGAGAGTTGTTTGCTTTTTCTGTGAGTTTTTTCTTTTACCTTTTTATCCAGGTTTTGTAAGTTTTAATTTGTAGCAGGAAGGTGTGGTGTACGAGAGGAGAGAACACCATGTGTGGGATGAATTGCAAAGACTCTAATATTTCTAACTTTGTTTCTGGTGACTTTTGCTATGCAGCAGTTTTTTAGAGTATACTGTAATTTCATCATACCTTCATGGCTTTTGAATTTTGTGTCACTCTGGATCATAAGTCCCACATTATTTTTTAAAATAATTTATAACAAATTCAATATTAACTATTTTTAAAAACTTTATCTTCACCCATCAAATTATAAGCCAAGTTTATACTTCACCTTTAATTGATACCTGCAGGGAGCCGGGACATCGCCATGGCAGGATGGC
>PVHP010006410.1:0-23708 GCA_004024765.1 Zapus hudsonius | reverse complement strand
ACCACTCTTTCAAAATTGTGTGTGTGTGTGTACATACATATATATAGGTGCCAGGAATGCCTGGCTTTATGTGAATGGCTGGGAAATTGAACTCAGGTTGACAGACTTTACAAAACAAAAGTGTCTTTAACCATTGAGCCATCTCCCCAGGCCCTAATGTCACCTTTTATGAACTACTACTACTATAAAGTCCACAACTTTACAACACGATTCTAGGGGTCTTATGTTGTTTGGAACTCATAATAAAGAGTGTTATAATTGATGGGGGCTCCTATAGTCTTAATCTGTGTTAAACTATATAAAACCTGTTGTGTAAAATTTTGGGAGAGAGAAGTACTTTCCTCTGTTTTTACGGGCAATGGCTTCAAAGGTTTGGTTTTAGTGCCTTCCTCCTAACCCATCGGGTAAGGTAGGTCTGGTCCTGTCCTTCTGTGTTTGTTTGTTTGTTTTTTAATATTTATTCATTTTCAAGCAGAGAGATACAGAGAGAGAGAGCACCAGGGCCACCACCTTGTGGGTCTGGCATATTGTGGGTACTGGGGAATTGAACCTGGGGCCTTAGGCACTGAAGGCAAGTGCCTTAACCGCTGAGCCATCTCTTCAGCCCCCTTCTGTGTTTTCTTGTTCTGTCTTTTCAAGTAGTCACATATTAAATACTTATTAGTGCCAGCCATTGGCCAGAGTGTCCTCACCTCTGAGCTGTGGCTGACATTTATTTAAGTCGCTGGTTGTCTGCTTTGTTTTCTTCTGGTTTGTTTGTGGTGATTGGAGGTTGAACTCAGGGCCTGCTGCATGCTAGGCAAGCACTCTACACTGGGCTCTGCTCCTAGACCTCAGCAGTATTTCTTTAGAGGCTTCTTAATTCAGTTTTTAGTTGGTTGATGTTAGGAAAGGTTGAAAGGAGATAAACTTAAGACAAACTGGTTTTCCCTTTGTGTCTGAGTTTGAATCTCCAAACCCCCAAAAGCCAGAAGCTGTGACCGGCTTCTGTAATTCCAGCATGCCTACTACAAAAGGGAGGCAGAGACAGGAGAATTTCCCAGAAGTTTGTGAGCAGAAAGGTGAACAATAAGGACCTCTGACTCCCCACACATACACACAAGTAAATTGGTTAATTTAGGGAAAAAGAAAGTGCCCAGTGTTTTTCCACAGGATGATCAGGGCTGACTTTTATCAGGAATTCAGTTAGCACCTGGTGAGGTGGGGTTGAGTGTAGACTCTAGATGCCCTGATCAGGTCAGCCTTCCCGTTCAGGGCTTCGTAGGCATGTCAGTTCCTTACTGGCCAAGGAAAGGGATCTCAATTCTTACTCTCAGGTAATACCTACTGTGCTAGATAAATAGACTGAACTGTGTAAATGAAAACAAGTACAAATGTTTGTTACTGTGATATCCACGTTCACTTTCTATTCAGTCAAAAAACTACAGCACCCATTACGTTTCCTGTACTTCATTGTACATGCAGAATTACCTACCACGGCACTCACGTTTTCTCATTTTATAGTAGCTTAAAGTTTCTGTAATTCTGCATTAGACCCCACTACCACCACTATCTCCCCTCCCATTAGGCCATACTTCACTAAGTGCTTTGCTAAGTGTTGATTTTGGCTGGGCATGGTGACACACCTTTTTAATCCCAGCACTAGGTAGGCAGTGAGTTCAAGACCAGCCTGGGACTACAGAGTGAATTTCCCAGGTCAGCCTGAGCTAGAGTGAGACTCTACCTTGAAAACAAATCAATAACCCCTCTAAAAAAAAGTTTTGGGTTTTGGTCCTTCTCTCCCCATAATCTTTTCAAACGAATATCACCTTAAAGTTATATGTATGATGTAGTTTTGATAGTTTGGTTTTAAATTCTTCATTTGTCTTTTATGTATATGTCCATGCAGTGTGTCCCCAAAGGGCCACAACCTCAGGTGTTGTTCTTGAAGAACACTGGCCACCTTTCTGGTTTGTTTTGTTTTGTTTTGTTTTCCACCTTTTTCAGACAGATTCTCTCTTTGGCCTGGAGCTAATCAATTAGGATAGGCTGGCTAGCCTCAGGGACCCACCTGTTGTTACTGCCTCCCCAGTGCCTAGGGTGTGGTACACCACCACACCCAGTAGACAACACTAATCAGCTGAGCTGTCTTCTCAACCCTAAGTAGCCAGCAGTGAGATTTTTGAAAGTATGAAATGTCCTAAGGCCAGCCGGATGAGACTGAACATGCCTCATCTTGTCTGAAGGTATAAATGAAGTAAAGGCATGACCACACGTGCCTGTAACCCCAGCACTGATGCTGGCAAAGCCAGGAGGATTGCCAGGGACACTGAGGGAACTAAGGCAGAGCAGCCATAAAGAGGCCCCAACATCATCTCTGGCGTTTGTGTGTGTAGGCACAGGGCGGGCGCACATACACACCACAAAATAAAGGGGAGAGAGGAGGAGAGGTGGAATAACTTATTCTGAGAAGCTTCATGTTAAGATCTCTGAAACCCACCCCCAGAGTAGGAAGTAGTCACAGCCCTGCATTTGGCAGTTAGAAGACCTCAATCTGCAGTTACCTTTTATTCCATGGTTACTAAAAATATGGGCATTATAGAAAGGTTATGTATGTATTCCATGCCTTATTTAACTTCAGTACACTTAGAATTTGGGATGAGGCCATTTGTTTGCTTGGGTCTGCCAGTAAGGAGTTCTTCTTACGGTTTTCCATGGTTTTCAGTATCTTTATTTTGAATGACCAAGAACTTCGCAGTGGTCACAAAATCATTGTTAACTTTTTAAAATTAATCCCAGACTTTTATGTTTGTCTCATACATAATTCAACAGCAGCTTTTCCCCATAAAGCACTCGTCTTTATTGAAAATTTTGAAAGTATTATTTCATTTTCATAAAAACAAAGTGCCTTTTATATTCATAATTTGCTATTTTATATAATAAGTTAACTTAAATAATTTACTCACTTGAATACAACTAGCATAAGCTATATGGGAATAAATAATGATCCTTAATAAGTCTACAGTTTAACTGGCACAGCAATAGGATGACCTGCTAGCTGTGAACATTGATTTGTTGGTCATCAGTTGGGTTTTCAAAAAGTAACATGAAGTTCACGTGGTAAGATAAGTAAAAGTCAAAGACGTTCATAGAGCATGGAAACAGGTCCCTGGATTACCAAAGGGACCATCGATTTTGAACAGGGCTGACTGACTCTGCCACTTACTGGAAATGTGAACTTTGACATGTTGCACTATTTTTCTGAGCTTCTATCTAGTTTCCTTAGCAGTAAAATGCATGCAATGCTCCTGTTCTTAACAGTTACTTTGTAGATTCAATGGCACAATCACAAAGTATCTCACTTGCACTCAATTTTCTTGCCATCAGCACCTTTGCATGGTAGTAAATGACCAGTGTTCTAAAAATTAAACCTACTCATGGTATGGCTTACCTGTATAGACTGCTTTGTGCATCATTTACAATGACTCGTAATAAGAAATAAGCTAGACTCCTGAGTTGCAGCCTCACTCACAGTAAAGGTCCCTCTTTCAGTGAGGGACCACTGGACAAGTGAATACTCCAGTGTAGCAGCATTAAGTGGAAGTAGGAAAGAGCACTTTGTGTAGTGTGTCTTTATGTATATTTTTGAAGTAGGCATTGATTCTTCTGAAATGTTTTCTTTCTGACAGGTTGTAAGATTAAAGCTCTGAGAGCCAAGACAAACACGTACATCAAGACACCTGTTCGTGGGGAAGAGCCTGTCTTTGTCGTCACTGGGCGGAAGGAAGACGTTGCCATGGCCAAAAGAGAAATCCTCTCAGCTGCAGAGCACTTCTCCATGATTCGTGCATCTCGAAACAAAAATGGTCCTGCCCTAGGAGGGTTATCATGCAGTCCTAATCTGCCTGGTCAAACCACAGTCCAGGTCAGGGTCCCCTATCGTGTGGTGGGATTAGTGGTCGGACCCAAAGGAGCAACGATTAAGAGAATTCAGCAGCAGACCCACACCTATATTGTAACTCCAAGCAGAGACAAGGAGCCCGTCTTTGAAGTGACCGGGATGCCAGAGAATGTTGATCGAGCGCGGGAAGAGATAGAAATGCATATTGCCATGCGTACAGGAAACTACATAGAGCTCAACGAAGAGAACGATTTCCATTACAACGGTACCGACGTGAGCTTCGAAGGTGGCACCCTGGGCTCTGCATGGCTCTCCTCCAATCCAGTTCCTCCTAGCCGTGCAAGAATGATATCCAACTATCGAAATGATAGCTCCAGCTCTCTAGGAAGTGGTTCCACAGATTCCTACTTTGGAAGCAATAGGCTGGCCGACTTTAGTCCAACAAGCCCATTCAGCACAGGAAACTTTTGGTTTGGAGATACACTACCAACTGTAGGCTCAGAAGATCTCGCTGTTGATTCTCCTGCCTTTGACTCTTTACCAACATCTGCTCAAACTATCTGGACTCCATTTGAACCAGTTAACCCACTCTCTGGCTTTGGGAGTGATCCTACTAGTAACATGAAGACTCAGCGTAGAGGAAGTCAGCCATCTACTCCTCGTCTGTCTCCTACGTTTCCTGAGAGCATAGAACACCCACTTGCTCGGAGAGTTAGGAGCGACCCGCCTAGTACAGGCAACCATGTTGGCCTTCCAATATACATCCCTGCTTTTTCTAATGGTACCAATAGTTACTCCTCTTCCAACGGTGGTTCCACGTCCAGCTCACCTCCAGAATCAAGAAGGAAGCACGACTGTGTGATCTGCTTTGAGAATGAAGTTATTGCTGCCCTAGTTCCATGCGGCCACAACCTCTTCTGCATGGACTGTGCCAACAAGATCTGTGAAAAGAGAACGCCATCATGTCCAGTCTGCCAGACAGCTGTTACTCAGGCAATCCAAATTCACTCTTAACTATATATATATACATAAATACTATATCTCTATATGGACTCGTAAAGGCATGGGTATAATGGTACCCCAGTAAACTTCCTAATGAATTCTTATGACTGTTATCAGGCTTTATTGGGATTAGGCTAAAGTTGTTAGTAAACTTATAAAAGGCTGCTATGGTAACACTAAACCTAAGTGGTCTCTTGTCTATTAGTTTGGTTTGAATTATTAATACTATCCTGTAGACTCAGAGACATAGCTTGTGTAAGAATTGCTTAAGCTGAAGTTGAACTTGGCTGAATGAAGATGATAGATAGGTTGCGTGACCTATGAGCAGTGTGGACATCTGAGGTCCCAAAGCCTAGCCACATTAGAGTTTCTGGAGGTACTCGGCATTGCAGACGACCCAGACACTTCCAGTGCTGCCTTCTTTACACTGCCAGTTTTGACAAAACAGGTTCGTTTGTTTTTTATTTACAACAACTTATGCCTAATTCTGCAGGATTGCAAGTAACTTTTTAATGCATTGTGATTACTTACTGGTAACAATAGGGCTGGTGGCAGGTGACTAGATCACTGGTTATCATTTGGGACAAAAGCAACTACATTGACTTTCATCTCACCCAGAGTGCTCCGGGCTGGTATGATTAGTGGATCAGGCACACAGTTGTCTCCATGGCGAGTTCCTGCCCATTGCCTCCCTGAGTGAATGTGGAAACAGCCTCCTGGGTTTTCCATTTCAGGATGGGCTTTGGGTGCATCTGCCGTGGCTGAAAGTTGAGGATGTGAACATTCCATTCATTCATGACTCTGATCAAGCTATTTCATAATTTTTAGACTATAGATCAAAATGTGAAACATTTTATGTTCAATCCATATTTGTCTTGCACATTATAAATATATTTTTATTTTTAGTAATGTAGGGGAAGGGGAGGGAGATAATAATGCCCTTGGCATGATTCATGAAAGCAGCTGTGACAACCTCCAATCAGTTTACTTCATTTCAAAACTATTTCCAATCACAAGGAAAAATTTTTTTAGATACACTTGTACATTTCACCTGTGGATGTCTTCATCCTCAGTATGTCCCCAAATCTGTGCTGGCATTGAAAGGACAAAACATACTGGTGGGTTTTTCTACTAATTATTTTTTGAAGCGTTATTTTCCCAACAAAAAAGAGCTTTTTTTCTCAGTATAACAAAAATTGAAATCTTAAGTGTATTCGATAGTAAATAGAAAAATTTTATTTTTTATTTCCACTTGAAGAGTTACATTTCGTATAAAAGTTTACAAATAACGGTTTTTATTTTGATTTTTCAGTATAAAAAAAAGTTGCCTTGATGGCATATTATGATGTAATGCTAATTGCTTGTAGGATAGTTAAATGTCAGTATTGAAACCTAATCTCTAGCTACCGTCTTGTAGATATGAACGAATGTTCACCAAGCATGTATTTTGTATTTTGTTGCATTGTACACTGCAACTAATAAGCCAAGGAATCGACATATATTAGGTGCGTGTACTGTTTCTAAAAACCACAAACTAAGAATGATAAATTATCAATATAGTTTAGTATTTGCTAATTTTACTACACTCTTTTGTTATGTATATGTAGGGAAGTCATAGGGATTATAAATTCAATTTGAGTAAAGTTTAAAACCATATATTTTATGATAAAGGGCCTTTAACTTAAGATGGCCAAAGCACTGATATTATATATTTGCTGTAAAGAGAATTATAAGAGTTTTATTTTTCTGATATTAAAAGTTACTTAATAAAGACTTGTTTCCATTAACTTGAATGTATTCTCCTTGGTGTTTTTCATAGAACTATTAAGTTGATCTTAGAGGGAGCTCCAAACAGTGAGACTCTGTTCATGCTGAGTTGTCTGACACTTGCTCAGGCTCTTTATGCCAGTGTCCTTGGGAATGTTTTGGTGCTGCTGGGGTCAAATATGTCACGTCGACTCCAATTTCCACTTAGCTCTTTATTGAAGTGAGTGCTGTTACAATAAATTGGAGATTTAGCAGGTTTTAGATTGAGTTGCATGTTGGTATAGTTGACCCCAGATAACCATACTGACCTAGTTATAAATAAAATAGTAAATGTTTTTTAAACATTAAATTACTTGAATCCTGAATTCAGTTTAGATTCTACTCAGTTTATAGCCCCTTTTTTTTTTACAGATCCTTAACTTCTACCACCAAATCTGTAAAATCAATTGTTTTTTTTAAGTCAAATAAATATCCTTTATTAAAGAAAAAGGAATATTGCTAAGCACCAAAACTGTGTGTTATTGCATTGCATGTACAATAAGAGAAAGGTGATTGCAATACTTGGTGTACAAGTACTTCTTAATTCTGAAGACATATGAGTGTAAAATGTAAAATCAATTCTTTAACCACTGAACATCTTCTCAGCCCTATAAAATGAATTCTTTTCTTAGATGAAGTACAAGTTTGGGGGAGGTTTGCATGTTTGTGTGTGTGAATGTAGGCATGTGCGTGTGGAGGTCAGAGGACAGACTCGAGTGCTGAACCTCGCCTTCTGCCTTGCTTGAGGCAGCCTCTCATTCACTGCTGTATTAGCCAGAGCAGCTGGCTATAAGCTTCCAGGAGATTCTCCTGTCTGCCTCCCATCTTGATGTCGTTGTACTAGGGTTGCAGTCACTCTCATTATTGCATTCTGCTTTACATGGGTTCTTATCCACTGAGCCATCTCCCTAGCCAAAATACAAGTTATAAATTTTCACTTAGATTGTCTTCTGAAAGGTTTTGTGGTTGACAAAAATATTGCTCCATTTATGAAATTGATTTGATACTGAATGGAGTAAATTATTACCACTTGGTTAAGAATTAAGGCAATGTTAAGATTGCTTTAAACAAATTAGATTTCTTTGTATTCCAGAATTTTTTACAATAATGTTAAGATTATGAAAGTTAAGTTGTGTATGTTGTAGCATCTAATTTCAGGTTAGATAACTTGTGAAGTGAGTTTAACCTTTACCTAGTACAAGGTCAGGCTCTCCCAGGAAACTTTAAATAATCTAAAGGCTTTTCTTGCCATAGTTAGCCAAAACTATGGAACCAGTATTAACAGAAAAGATGAGCACTTACCTAGTTTTAGGTCTGCGTCTGCTGTTCTGTGCATTGCCAGTGTAAACTTCTAATAAAGGTTCTGAGAAAGAAGGTCTGGGAAGAAGGCTTAGCACTAAGGTAAGAGTGTTTGCTGTGCGAGAATAAGGGCCTGAGACCACACCAGCATCCACATAAAATGTTGGATAAGGGCACACATGTCTAACCCCAAGTCCTGTGAGGGGGGGGGAACGGACCCAGAGTCAAGAATCACTGGAACTTGCTAAGTGAAAACGACACCTCAGATTGAGTCATGCAATCCTTCTCAAAGAAACAGGCAGATGAGCAAACAGGAGGATGCCTGAAGTTCTCCTGTGGCCTCCATGAGCATGCACACAAGGTGCATACACACACCTGCACTCATGTGCATGTACCATACATCACACACAGGCAGAAATGAAAGCACCAAGAGACTCCAGGAAATAATTACTTATATTGCCAAGAATATTCACCACGCCCTACATAATCCTGGTGTGTGTGTGTGGATAGTGAGGAATTCGACAAACCTATTGATAACTTCATTTTTTTACAACCTGGTAGATAATTATGGTAGTGAATTACACATTTGCTATACCTCCTAGCTTAAACTGTGAAGGTATGTACTTCTATCAAGATGTTAACGGATTCCCTATACAAAGTTAAGTTTTTAGCAAAAGTAGAAAAAACTAGAATGATTGGGTCTAGAAAACAAGTACAGAATGGGTTGTTCTCAATAGATCTCATTTTCACCCAGACACTCATCCTCACTCTGTTATCTCTACCCTTCAGTTTCTAGTTCCCTCAGTGTAAAAGCTTCTATAAATATGGGGGTTGAGGTGTTTATACTAGTGATTAATATCGGGCTGGGGAGATGCCTTAGTGATTAAAGTTGTTTGCTTAAAAAGCCTGCCAATGTGGTTCAGTTCCCCAGGACCCACATAAAGCCAGATGCACAAAGTGACACATGTATCTGGAGTTTGTTTGCAGTAGCGGGAGGCCCTGGTGTGTCCACAATTGGTTAATCAATCTCTCTCTCTCTGCTCACAATATATAAAAATATTAAAAATATTTTCATGACAGTATACTTCCACAACAATTAAATGGCTGCAGTAATAGTTTTGTGGCCATTTGATAGCTCAGTGATTTAATGATTATAAGCAAATACAGGCAAGGACATGAAGCCTACCAAGATTCCACTTTTAAAGCTCAAGAATGCCAGTTTGTAAAAAAAAAAAAAAACAGTTTGTACTGCTTCCTGATTGGATTATATTGTTTCTATTTGATTTTTAGGCTGGAACATGTGAAATAATTGAAAGTTGCAAAATTGGATTTTCCTGCCATTGAAATATATATGGCCTTTGTACTCAATTTTTTTTTTCATTTTAAAGGCTGTTGTTTGCACAAGAGAGAACTTCAGTAGGGGTATAAGTGATCAGAGATTTGGGGTTTCTTTTCGAAGTAGGGTTTCACCAGCCCAGGTTGACCTTGCCTTGTTCCAGGCAAGCCTCAAACTCATGGAGATCCTCCTACCTCAGATTGAAGGTGTGGGTAACCACACCCAGCCAGAGATTTGTAAATCAGAGATGGCGATCATGAAGAGGAAGAAGTGACTCAGGGAAAGCACACATTCCTAACCCGTGGTGACCCTCATTTATGTCCCCTGGCAAATGGGAATCTTTGTAACTTATGACTAAGTGAGTTGTAAAAATATTAATGTCTATAAATGACTAAGGTGTAAAAGTATTTCACCTGCTGCCTTTGGGTACTTAAAAATCTTTGATATTTGTCATAGCATTGCGTAAATACCTTCCTTTTTGGTCTGGAGGCTTAAGGAGCAGTAATGAGCCTAATGCACTACAACAAAACGAAAAGAACTAAAAGCCCTTTAAAGAAGAGACAGTAAGTAGAGGTTAAGATTATATTAATCTTCCGTTCCTACCAGCAACATTCTCCTGTCTCCAGCAGTTTCTGCATACATTAATAGCATCCGGATGAGAAAAGTCAAGTCACACATCTGAAAGGCTGTACAAAACCTCTAAATACAAGATAACTTACACTGTTCAGACAGGTGGAGGTTCTGTTAAATTAGAATGTGATACTGAAACAAACTATAAATTTTAGGTACCCAAGGCTCCTAACTTGCTGGGACATTTGCCTACATAAAGTCAGGGAAACTTTGACCAGATCTCTCTCCACTAGTTCAGGGGATTACCAGGGTACAAGGAATCACATGGGACCGTAGTTTGAAGTCTACTTGAGTCAGATATGAACTGTGGAAGGACAGAAACTCTGGGTTTTATAAGTAAGTGCAAGTTAAAAGATAAAACAGCTAAAATCTCAAAGATTGAAGGGGGTACCTACTGCTAATAAGCATTTGTAAATAACAGATTGAAAGCCTGAAGTTTACTAGGTTACAATTAAAGTATAAGTTTTTTTATTGCCTAAAGAAACAACATGCTTATTAACCTTAAACAATGAATATTGTTTATATTGTTAATAAAGTATGATTTTTCTCATTTTATTAAAAAGTAAAAATTTTCTGACAGATCTCTAAAACCACAGGAAAACTAGGTAGGCTAGTTTATTTCTTTCTTGAAGACTACAAAAACTTGCTGGAAGTAATGTTAAGAAATTTATTCATAAGTAAGTGTATAAGTGTCAGAAAACAGCTCTCAAAGCTGGTCCACCTCCACAACTTTTTTGTGTTGAGAAAAGATCTTGCTATGTAACCCAGGTTGGCCTCCAACTCGGTCCTACTGCCTGCACCTCCTCAGCGTTGGGGTTATAGCTGTGCACCACTGTGTCTTGTTTAAAGCTTGTTGGGTTGGTTTGTGCAGCTGTGAGCCTAGAACCCTGGAACCCAGCACCTTGTACCTGATAGGTAAATGGTCCTCAGACCAGCCACACACCAGCCCTTGAAGCTACTTTCTTAAAACAGCCTATGCTGCCCCCAGTTAATGCCCTAGGTGTATCTTTGGGCAGATGAAGGTTCCCAGAATTCCTACTGGGAGGGCTGCTATCTCATGTGAATTTGACAAAGCAGACTAAATTGTGCTTCCCCTGGACTGTTCTTGGAGGCTGGTGTGAGGACTCCAGTCAGGGTTGTATCTTGTTTTCCCAAGCAAGTGATTCCTAGTTATTTTTGTAAAATACAGCCCCGTATTAAAGGTTGTAATCAAGGCTTACAGATTTAGTTTTTTTTTTCTTTCTTTCTTGACAAATGGGTCTTTCTTGATACTCCTGTTTGGTTTCCTCATCTTTTAAGTGACTGTAATCCTTGCCCCTCCTATTTTCTTTCTCTGATGAATTGAGCTTTTTAAATCTGCCCCAGGAATAGCATCCTGGCATTCTTTCCACGACCAATGCCATTTGGACACACCAGTGTAATCCTGTAGACGAAAGATGCAACCACATCCACTCCTTGTCTCTCATTCTCAGGCCCTCCCCAGAACTGTTCTAGCAAGGTTCCCAGCGGAGACCTCAGTAGTAGGAAGCTTTAGTAAAAACCCCTGAGGCTATGGGGGCTTTGACATTCAAGCCACCACAGGGGCCACCAGCTCCTCTTTCCTAAGAGTTCAGAGACTTCAGGATTTAACTGGCTCAAGTTAAAATTTAAAATCCATGGAGCTGGGGAGATGGCTCAGTGGTTAAGGTGCTTGCCTGCAAAGCCTAACGACCCTGGTTCATTCCCCAGTACCCACATAAAACCAGATGCATGGGCTGGAGAGATGGCTTAGCGGTTAAGGCACTTGCCTCCAGTGCCTAAGACCCTAGGTTCAATTCCCCAGTACCCACGTAAGCCAGACCCACAAGGTGGTGGCCCTGGCGCTCTCTCTCTCTCTCTCTCTCTCTCTCTCTCTCTCTCTCTCTCTCTCCTTGAAAATGAATAAATAAAATATTAAAAAAAAACATGCACAGGTGGTGCAAGCATCTGGAGTTCATTTCCAGTGGCATGCCCATTCTATGTCTCTCCTCTCATATTCTCTCTCTCACACACACACACTCTCTCTCTCTGTTTGAATATAAAAAAATTTTTTAAAGCCCGGCATGGTTGGTGGCACACCTTTTAATCCCAGCACTCAGGAGGCAGAGGTAGGAGGATCACTGTGAGTTCAAGGCCAGCCTGAGACTTCATAGTGAATTCCAGGTCAGTCTGGACTAGAACAAGACCCTACCTCAAAAATCCAAAAAAAAAAAAAAAACACATTTTCAAAAAATTCCATGGAAATTTTATTGTTTAACTACTTTTTTAACTATATTTTTTAAATTTAACTCAGGATTCCTCTTAATCTTGGACATATCAAAGTAATTCACATTTTAACATGATAGGGTTAATTCATATTCTCAAAACTAATGGCAGTGCTACATTAAGGCATCAAGTCTTGTTGCAGAATTGATTTGTGAGCTCTCTAGGTATTGAAGTGTCCAGCCAAGCAAATGAGGTGTCAAAATTGTCAATAGTATGATGGAGTCAGGATTTGTACATAGTTCAGCTCCTAGGTATACTTGAACAAATAGTGGCCTAGCCAAAAACTTCTTGATTTTCAAAGGAATTTGTCCTTTTAGTCAGAACCATACAAACTCATTGACTCAATTTTAGAGTCTTGATGCGTAGTTGACTAACCCTGGATAGAAAGTCAAGGATGAGAGACTACCACATGATAGTCCCATTGTTTTCCTTGGGCCAAAAGTCAATTTCTAGCTGCTTTTGTATTCTCATCTCCAATTCTGACTGCTTGTTAATTTGCTTTTTGTTGCTGTAACAAAATACCCACCATAAACTATGTGGGAGGAAAGATTTATTTTGGCTTAGCTTGAAAGGTTTCAGTCGGTAGTCACTTGATTCTTTTAGGAACTCCTGAGAGACACCATGGTGGATAGTGAGGAGTAGACCAAATCCAGCTAGCCTTGTGGTAGACAGGAAGCAGAGGACAGGCCTCTGACTAGGCCCACCTCTCAATAGTCCATTCAGCTATGAACTCATGGGCAGGTTAACGTACTGTTGAGGTTAGCTCCCTCTGCAATCACCTCTCAGTAGCTAGAGACCTAGCCTTCAACCCATGAGCCTTCAGAGACATTTATCTACACTGCATCTTGCCAAAAAAGCTACTTAAACCAGGCTCCAGTTAGCCTTGAGCTACAGCGGATTCAAGTATCCTTTCTGATTGCAGAGAGTTCCCCTTCATGGGGTGCTTGGTGTAGTTTTCCTGAACTTCCAAGCTTGCTTCCACCTCCCGGCCTGGTCTCAACCTCAGCCTTGCTGATATTTGAGGCTCGATAGTTGGTTGGAGCGAGGACTGTGCGGAACTCTCCAGAATGGTGAAGGGCCTTCTCCAGTATCCCTGGCTGGCTTCTACCCAGTAGGTGTCAGTAGTACGCAGACATGGTTATGGCTGAAAAATGCCTTCTGACCCTACCAGTCATACACTAAGGGATAACTTGCTCCTCCCCAAGAACTACTACTGGCTGGAATCAAATGGACAAGCCCTCATTTATGTAGTCACTTTGAAGCACAGGCAAGTGAAGGAAAACTTTTTTTTTTAATTTATTTGCAAGCAGAGAGAGAGACACAGAGAATGGGTGTGCCAGGAAACTCCAGCCACCACCAGTGAACTCGACACATGCACCACTTTGTGTACCTGGCCTTATGTGGGTACTGGGATGTCAAACCTGGATTGTTAGGCTCTGCAGACAAGTGCCATTTCTCCAGCCCAAAGAAAAAAGGCTTTAATGGGCTAAAATAACTGCCAGTTTGAGCATTTGAATTATGGATGCCTTCTGTAGAGTCACATTTAATCCTTAAACTCTGGAGGGAGGGTCCCTTCTTACAGAAGAGGTGAACCAGTTGCTTTTTGGCAAGCTGATGTAACTTAGATATAACGTGCCCCAAAGGCTCTTTTGTTGGAGGCCTGGTCTCCAGCACTCATGAGAGGTAACTGGATAGGCGGGCATTCAGCCAGGTTGATGGGCTTCAACTGCCAGGCAGTGAACCTGTCTCAGACCAAGAGTGCTGTACATGGGAGCTGATGACCATAAGGCTCAACCTCAGGACTCTAGTCAGCCAGTCTGGCAGCAAGAAGTATCCAGAAAGTGCGGGACAGACTGCAGGGGCGCCTCAGGCTCAGGCACACTGACTGCAGCATATCATGAGTGAGTTGCTCAGGGCAGGGAGCAGTGTGGAGCCAGGTCAGTGTGCTTATGGAACAGTGAAGAATGAGCTGCCCGCCCGTGAAGCCATCTTCTTAAGTCTCAGATTGGATTTGAAAACTTGGGACCTCTCCATGTTCCTCTGGTTTGGCCCTTTCCCAGGAAGGAGAAAAAGGTCTATAGAACCACTACCTCCAAGCTCAGAAAGGGGATGCACCAGGCTTGGGCACTGCTCCCAGAAATCTCAGTGGCTTAGCACATTGCCTTAGTTTACTCTGTCATCGTCAAATGATGGTAAGAGACACTCAGATGTGAGTCCTTGACCTTTTTGCCAGATGTGTACATGCTAGAGGCAAGATCTCTAAGACCTTGGGGAGCTAATAAACCTCATGGACTTCCCTCTAAAGCTCCGGTTTGATCCCACAAGCTCCCTGGTGGATTTGCCTTGTGTCACTCAGACCCTACCCAGCGCTGAGGGAGTAAGCTGCAGACTCCCAAGAGCAAACACCCAAACTTCCTGAGCATTGGTGTCACCTGGGAGCCCTGTAGACAGCTAGTAGAGATCCCAACCCAGTGGTGTGGGGTCCTAGCTGGATTGTGTAGGAGCAGGGTGTTCACCAAGCCTGCTTTCAGCTGCAAGCCTGAAACGTCACTAAAGACACATTTCAATGAACAGTTGGCATTTTCTGAACATCCATTTTTCATATTAGACTGCCTTAAGTTGCTTAATTCCCCACATGCTCTTTCAAGGGTAAACCAACACCCAGGAAGATGTCCACATGCCTCTTGTGTCTGGTACTCGTGAGCTGAAAGGTAGCTGGGTCAGCTCCTTAAGAGCCCTCCCGCCCTCAGCTTTCGAAGCCACCTGTCCCAGAGGACACTGGCCAGCACCCAGGGCTGATGATGTGCATGGGTGTTGGAAGCAGTGCCTGCCAGGACAGGCCTCGGGATTGCAGATGCTTCTAGAAACCAGTAAGTGAGGACCCAAAAGGGCTGAGCTGAGACATTCTGTTTTGACCAGGAAAAGGCTGTCACCCATTAGGAGATGCTAAGGCCAGAACAACGAGGGTCTCCTCCGCCCTAAATTCTCAGAATTGGGGCTCCTGTGGGTCACAATGGAAGACTGGCTATAGTCTTTCATCCCAGAAAGAACCCCATGGCGCATTCCACTGGCTTTCCTGCCAGCCCATGAGGTGGGACCTCTCCTTACTCCACACATGGGATGGGCTGAGACTAAGCTGGAATGTCAGCAGCTGAGGCCACACTGGCCCCTAGAGCCAACTTACCACTGCCTTTTCTCAGCAAGTGTTCCACATTTACACCTCTCTGGGTTCACAGCTTATCCTAACCATGGTTAAGCAAAGTCCTTGGAGGTGAGCTGTTTCATCACAAAAATGCTGACTGTCCTGGGTCATCGTAATCTGGCTCCAGGATGCTTGTCTGCCATTTCCCATTAGTGGGCTCCTGTGCGCCATGACTGCACACATAAAGTCTGGGACATTCAGCCTGGTCCCCTTAGCTGGTACAAAACAGTGCGGGGGCTCTTTTAGGATGAGCTTGATCCTAATGCCTCCAGGAGACAGTCTATGCTTTGATAGCCTTGATGGTTTAAAAGTATTTTTATTACTTTATTTGTGAAGTGATAGGGTGGGGGAAGAGTTGAATACGGCATATCGGGGCCACTTGCCGCTGCAAACAAACTCCAGACCCATGCACCACTTTGTGCATCTGCTTTATGTGGGTCCTAGGGAATTGAACCCAGGCTGACAGGCTTTGCAAGCAAGTGCCTTTAACTGCTGAGCCGTCTTCCCCAACCTAATATTCTCGACTTTTGTGAGGCACTTGGGCCGCTGCACTATCTACAGGGGCCCATGGGTGATACATTCTGACTAGCTGGCACTGGTAGGGATATGGCACTTCTTAGACCTGGGAGGGAAACTGGTCAGTGTTAGCCCTATGGAGGGCTGGGAGTCAGCCAGTCACCCCAATCCTGTTCCCAGAGTGGAATGGCAGGCTTTCAGAAGAGGCCGGGTTTGAGAACGTCAGGTCATCTACCCGGCCACCTGGCTACAGGAAGTGCTAACTAGAGCCCTTGGGACAGACAGGCTCTCTGGCCATGTGATGAGCACTGACTGGTTCACCTGCAGCCCTGGGTCAGGTGAACTGGGCCTTGCTGAGCAGGTGGGTGGACTTTGAGGGTAGCAACTGAAGACTCTGACCCTGCTGGATCCTCAGGAAGTGCTTCCACCCTCGCCTGCCTCCTTCTAGGCCTCTTCTCGCCAGGCAGCCTCCGCCTCCATTGCTCCCTCCTGCTGACATTTGTCAGCTGAACCCAGCATTCAGCCTGGGGAAGCAGGCTTTATAAAAAGGACTCCTCCATCCTCAGTCCTCAGCTAGCTGGGGTCCTCCCACTCAGTTCTCCCCTGGGATTTAGGAAGCAGGACTTGAATGCACTCTCCTGAAGCTGTTAGAATTCCCTTCTGGGCAGCTTTTTGTGTTTTACCCTTGGCACAATGGGTAGAGGGAGCTGGAAGGGCTGAAGAGAGCACACAGTGGGCAGATGTGCACCACTGGCATAGGCCAGATAGTACAAAAATAAAAGTCCAGATGTTGCAAATTGTTGGAACTGTGGTATGAACTTGGACATGGGGCACACACACTCCCTAAGCCCATTCTGCTGTCCTTCAGTGAGTGCTTTTTATTTCAGCATGTGGTTGCAACTCAAACTGCTCCTTGCTTTAGTGTCCAAAGAAAATGTAGCTGTTACCTTTGCCAGGGCCCAGCCCTCTCAGGTGTGGGCATTGGGTGCTGCTGGAATCAGCAGTTTCTAGGAACTGGAAACAGACTGACATAAAAGCTAGCCACTCCCTGCAGTCGGATTTAAAGTCACATTAGTATCTAGAAATAGCCACCACAAGCCAGATTCCCTAATTGCAAATGAAGACATGTAGACCCATTCTACTCACAGAGAGTCCCTGAGACTTTTGGGAGGGCCAGCATCATGAACACAGAGCTCTTAAAGGATGTTTGGGGCTGGAGAGATGGCTCAGTAGTTAAGGCTGCAAAGTCTGACAATCCAGATTTGATTCCCCAGGACCCTTGTAAAGCCAGATGCACAAAATGGTGCATGCTTCTGGAGTTCCTTTGCAATGGCTGGAGGCCCTGGTGCACCTATTTTGTCTGGTGCTCTCTCTCTCTCTCTCTCTCTCTCTCTCTCTCTCTCTCTCTCTCTCTCTCTCTCTCTCTCTCTCTCTCTGTTTGCAACCCCAGCGTCACTAGGAATGTAGGAGAAATCTTGTACTTTAGAGAGATAGTTGAAGTGGCTTAGGACTAGCTGAAGTGTCACTTACATAGATGCCAACAGTCTGAAATAGTGTCAAACCTAGGATTTTGAGAACAGGGTCACTACATCTGTGGACACTTTGTCTCTCTTGCCTTAGCAAGATGCTCCAAGCTGATCTTCATGGTTGAGTGATCCTGTGTGTCTCGGGACGTTTTCCAGATATTCTCTCCTCCTCCAGGGTGGCTGAGAGAAGCATGAGCAAGCATCACATGCAAGGCCTTTTGCTCAAGGTCACAGAGTGACCCGAAGCCAGGTTTCCTGTTGGGGGGCTCAGACCTCTCTACATCCTGATCTTTCCCTGCCACCTGACTTGAATTGTTCCCACACTGTCCTCTGAGGAAGCCACCTGTCACAGCCATGTGCCTGGAATGCCACCGTGTGCGCTTAGTCTCCTGATCAAGGCATGAGTGTGAATGTGTAGATGTTCCTGAAAGCCAGGATGCACTAACTCAGGATCAGCCAACTTTTTCCAAACAGACCAAAACAAATAATCTAGGTTTTACAATCCCTCCAGTCTCCGTGGCTGCTACCAGCGAACTGCCTTTGTGACGCAGCAGCTGTAGACAACAGAACAGAACAAATAATTATTCATGGGCGCCAGCGTGGATTTCATATGATTTCCACATGCCACGCAATTCTGTTGAGTATTTTCCCAGTGGTTTATAAGTATAAACAGCATTCTAAGTTCATAGGCCAGACTTGAATAGACTTGGGCCAAGTTTAGCCCACAGGCTATATAGGTCGCTGGGGCCCCAAGCTCAACTCAAAGGTGGAGTGAGTCTGTGGTTATGCTGTGAGAGTAATTCCATGAAAGATTGAACGGGAATTAGGAGATGGCTCAGTTGGGAAACTATGAGGACCTGAGGAGTTTGATTTCAGAACTCACAAAAGCAAGTGCATGGAAGCCGGGCGTGGTGGCACACGCCTTTAATCCCAGCACTTGGGAGGCAGAGGTAGGAGGATCAGCATGAGTTCAAGGCCACCCTGAGACTACATAGTGAATTCCAGGTCAGCCTGGGCTAGAGTGAGAGCCTACCTCAAAAAACAAAAAAAAAAACAAACAAAAAAAAAAAAAAAAAGCAAGTGCATGTATGTAATCCTACCTCTGGGGAGACAACGACAGATGGATTCCTGGGCTTTGCTGTCTGGCCAGTCTGGCCCACTTGGTGAGTTCTAGGCCAGTGAGAGACCCTGTCTCCAAACAAATAACTCCTGAGGTTGTCCTCTGACCCCCACATGCCCCACACAGGCACAAGCATCTGATCCCACAGGAACAAACATGCTTGAACACAAAAATAAAGACTGAGGGCTGAAGAGATGGATCCGCAGTTAAGGCACTTGTCTGCGAAGCCTCACAACCCGGATTCGACTCCCCAGTCAGTCCCCAGTAAAGCCAGACGCACAAAGTGGTGCATGTGTCTGGAGTTCATTTCCAGTGGCTGGAGGCCCTCATGCACTCATTCTCTCTTTCTCTTCTTACAAATAAATAAAAGTAAGACAATATTCTTTAAAAATAAAGGGCTGGAGAGATAGCTCAGTGGTTAAGGTGCTTGCCTTCAGAACCTAACGATCTGGATTCTTCCCTAGTGCCCACATAAAGTCAGATGTACAAAGTCTTGCCAAGGCTGGAGCCCTGGCCTGCCCATTCATTCTCTGCCTTCTCTCTGCATTCTCTCTGCATTCTCTCTCTCTCTGCATTCTCTCTCTCTCTCTCTCTCTCTCTCTCTCTCTCTCTCCATCTCTCCTTGCAAATAAATAATAAATAAATGAAGAAAGAAAGGCTCTCTTTCTGTTGGCTTGGAATCCATGAAAAATAAACAGATTGCATGAAGAAACTGAGGAAGCAGAACCCGGGTGGGGCAACACATGGGCGGTGGGGAATACGTGTGCTCTCTGTTGCTCTCTGCAGTCCCCTGGGCCTGTCTGGAAGAGAGTTGCTGCACACTGTACTGTGGGGGGGGGGACACCCATGGAGGCCATTCAGACTTCACAAGAGCAGAAGCCTCGCTGCTGGGGTCCTCTGGCCTGCTGAGGATAAGCCCGGTGGTCACAGCCTGCTGCTCACAGCTGCCACTGTCCTCTTCCCACACACCTCGCCATGAAGAGGCTGAAAGGTCTGCTCATTCCTGGTTGCTTTGATGTTTGGGAGACTTGAGCCATGATACTCAAAAAGTTTAGGATTTGAGTGTTTCAGATTTCAGATATTCAAATTAGTGGTTCACAACTCCCTAAGAAGGTCTATGCAGATATTCCAAAATCCACAAACCTTGGGAGTCTGAACTACTTCTTGTTGTATGCATTTCAAATAAGGGCAATAACTCAATCTGCAGCTCATTGAGTTATCCTGGACTCGGAGACAGAGCAGGAGAACAGAGGAGCAGGGTTTGCAGCCAGGTCTAACCTAGACTCATTCATTCAAGATAGAGGGCACACAGGAGAGAGGATAGGTGTGCACAGAAAAGCTCCCATGGAGACCATCAACTTCAGGCCCTCCCTCTAGGACGCTGGCCACCAGGCTCCCCTTTGTCTCGCCCTGGCCCTTGGGTCCAGCAGTACATCTGTCTGCAGTTCTTAAGCTACTTTCTCTGCATGAAAAAGGGCTTTCATCGCTGGCAGAGCTCACTGCCTGCCTGCCTGCCCAGCAGCATGAGGTCCAGGGCGGCCACCAGTGCCAGGGCCTTTCTGCATGAACAGCCTCTGGGAAGCTTGTGTCCATGTGTATTTTACTCACTGGTGGGTCTCTCAGGCGGGCAGCACTCAGTGCCTGTGTGGAATCGATGAAGGCACGTGCTAAGATGCCCGAGGCCCCGGCTCAGATTCCCCGACTTGAGCTCTCAGTGGGCAGTCAGCCAGGCTCTTTTGGAATGGGTCACGTGTGATCAGCACATCGCATGGCTCCTGGTGGGAGCAAGCGATGGGCCTGGCTCTTTGCACACGCTCCTGTTCATAGCCCACCTGCATCACCCCATTTTTACAGAGCAAGGGGCTGAGCTCCCTGACATCAAGGAACTTGCTTCAGCTGCTCATGGTGATGAAATGTCGTCTCTGATCCTCTCAGCCCCCAGCAGTTCTTGGAAGCTCTTTATAGCAACTAAGTCCTTCCTGTAGAAAGCACCATCGTTAACCCCAGAGACAAAGCTTGAGCCCGAGCAAGGCAGCACTGAGAAGCGGGGAGCTAGTGAGGGAGCTCCTACCTCTACCCCTGCTGTAGCTCGTATGAGGCTATGGCTCAGCCCCAAACCTGCAGCCTGCATGCAGGGCTGCAAGTCTAAGCAGGTGTGTGCAAAAACCTGCCATCACAGGTGGCCCTTCTTCAGGAGCGAGTGGTCTGGATGGACATGGACATGTTTTGGACCCAGGTAAGGATGCTGATCCTCTCACTACCTGGCCTGCCCTGGACACTCTGCCATTATGGCTGCATCTGATGTTATGTGACTGCCTCTGGCTTTCAAAATGCACATTAGGAAAAAAGAAAAAAGGACTTGAGGTGTGTAGGGGGGAAAGGGTGCCACAAGGCAGAGATGGGGAGGGTTCTGTTACCTGCCTGGCAGCTCGCCCTGTCTGCCAGTGACTTCCACACAGGCCCTTTGCTCACAACCACCAGGTTCTGGCTCCGCTTTCCCAGATGCCCTTGAAGTTTGATGAACAAGCAATGTACAGGCAGCCCTGGTCTGCAGTGGGCTGCTGGTAGATCTCCCCAGATCCCTCCTGGCCTGAAGCACCTCCACTCACACACCACCTCTTACAGAGCCTTCATCTGCCAAGATCCCCTTCTCAAAAGGGAATTTTTTTTGTTGCACATACATTATCTTGAGATTGAGTAAGCCAAAATATATCTTCCCAGGCTGGAAAGATGGCTTGCCTGCAAAGCCTAACAACCAGGGTTTCATTCCCCAGTACCCACATAGAGTCAGATGCACAGAGTGGTGCATGCATCTGGAATCCATTTGCAGTAGCTGGAGGCCCTGGCCATTCTCACTGTCTCTCCCTCATCTCTCCCTTAAAAGAAAAATGTTGAAGTCTGAAGCTCGTGAGAAGCTGCAAGACATCAGTGACAGCAGAGCCCGAAGTTCTTGGCAGTGAGGCCGGGCAGTGGCCTCCATCACTGCCTCCATACAACCTTGTTCCCAGAAACCCTGCTCAGCCCCCAGTCACTGCACCATGTCTAGCTCCATCCTTGCTACAGGCAATGGTACAGCCATTCAAGGCCGAGACCTCAAGCTCTGAGGTGAGGCTGTGTGGCAGGCTGCCTTGCCTTCACCTTGCGGAGGGTGGAACAGGCATCAATGGCTGGGCCCTCCCATTCCCGTCGGCTTCCATTCACACGGTGGTTACCCCCAAGGCCAGCAGCATCAGCACCACCTGGGAGCTTGGCAAATGCCCACATCCCAACCCAGGTACACTGGCCAGCGGGCAGCAAGTTGAACAAGCCTCCCCGTGACTCTGACTTACCTAAAGCCTGAGGCTCCCTCTCCCAACCCAACCTCCATCCTGGAGCAGGTCTTTGAGGTTATGTATTACCTGGGACAAAAAGTTCTTCACAAACCCAAAAGTTCTATTTATTTTTGTATATATTCTTATTTTTTAAATATTTTAAAAATATTTCAGCCGGGCGTGGTGGCACGCCTTTAATCCCAGCACTCTGGAGGCAGAGGTGGGAGGATCACGATGAGTTCAAGGCCAGCCTGAGACTACAGAGTGAATTCCAGGTCAGCCTGGACTAAAGTGAGACCCTACCTTGAAAAACAAATATATATATATATATATATATTTATATATATGGCTCAGCGGTTAAGGCACTTGCCTCCAGTGCCTAAGGCCCCAGGTTCAATTCCCCAGGACCCACATAAGCCAGACCCACAAGGTGGTGGCCCTGGTGCGCTTGCTCTCTCTCTTTCTCTCTCACTCTCTGTATCTCTCTGCTAGAAAATGAATAAAATATTTCATTTATTTGTAAGCAGAGAGATACAGACAGACAGAGTGGGAGGAGGCACACGAGGGCCTCTAGCCACTGCAAAAGAACTTCAGATGCATGAGCCACTTTGTGCATCTGACTCAGGAGGGCACTCGGGGACAGAAGCCAGGTTAGGCTCTAACCACTGTGCTGTCTCTCCAGCCCTTTATAAAATAGTTTGTATATTGATATTTACAAGCAGAGAGAAAATGGGCACACGAGGGCCTCTAGACATTGCAAAAGAACTCCAGATGTGCCACTTTGTGCATCTGGCTTTCCATGGGTACTGAGGCATCAAACCTGGGTTGTTACACTTTGTAGGCAAGCACCTTAACTGCTGAGCCATTTCTCCAGCCCGTATATTTTTAATCTTTGAACATTCAAAAACGGTTAAAAGGTGATTCGGGATGGGGAAGAGGGGCATTGGGGAACTGGGGATAAGAACTCATTGTTTGCCATTAAATGTAACTCATTATGGACAATAAATAACAAATAAAAAATAAAAATAAATAAAAAATAGGAAAAAAATAGTTAAAAGGTTGAGACAAACACCACTATTTTCCAATGTCCTGTTAGTTTCTCATAGCACAATTTCAGGCTTTATTCAACATCAATGATTATGGGTATACCAGCCTAAATAACAAAACCGGTCAGCTAGTGATAGATACTTGTTTGGAAGAGGCAGGACATTGTAAAGGGAATGTGTGTGAAGGCAGGAGATGTCTTTAAAGACAAACAAGAATGAGGAATAGATCTGATGGCTTCAAACAAGAACCCTCAGCCACAGGATGGACACCAAGAGTGCCATCAAGCTGAGGTCAGAGGGACAGCTGTTAGGGAGCTCCCCCCACCTCCCGTGCCCCCTCCCCAGCAGTATGTCTCCTATATGAGGTCGTGGTGGCCTCAGCATGCTGGGGATTCTGACAGGGGTTTTTCCCCTAAGAACTTTTTCTTCATAATCTCCCAGCATGCTTTATTTTGTTAGGGTTGACAGAAGTGACTCCATTTGATTCTAACAACAGTTTTCACATTTCTTTCACTACTATGAAGCCATACTTTCAATTTTGGCCAACTCTCCATCACTACTGATTAAAAAGCTTCTCACCCCCTCCCAACATCCTCCCAAGCATGACATGGTTGACAAACTGAGGATGGGGGAGGGGCAGCCTGCCATTTGGTGGCTGTGCACTGTGATTTCTATATTAGTGTTATCTTTAGTCAGGCCTATTTTCAACAGTATTAAAGTCATTTACTCTTTTGTGAGGGTTACTTAAAAG
>PVHP010006409.1:0-60697 GCA_004024765.1 Zapus hudsonius | reverse complement strand
AGAGAGAGAGAGAGAGAGAGAGAGAGAGAGAGAGAGAGAGAGAGAGAGAGAGAGAGAGAGAGAGAGCCAGAATCACCACCTTGTGGGTCTGGCTTATGTGGGTCCTAGGGAAGTGAACCGGGGGCCTTAAGCACTGGAGGCAAGTGCCTTAACTGCTGAGCCATCTCTCCAGCCCTGTTTTTGTTTTTGTTTTTGGCCTGCTGACCAGGACCTTGGATCACACGTGGCCCCTCCCTCTGGGCCTTCAGGTCCCCAGCCAATCTGCCCCACCCCTCCAGGCCCTTGCTAAACTAAATCCTTTCTTACTTTTTTGTTTGTTTTGTTTTGTTTTGTTTTTGGCCTGCCAACCAGAACCTGGGCTCTTATGTAGCCCCTCCCTCTGGGATCCAGATCTCCAGCACATCTGCCCCACCCATCCAAGCCCTTGCTAATCCATTTCCTTGCTTACTTTTTTTATTTGTTTGTTTTGACCTGCCGACTGGAACCTGGGCTCTTACAGAGCCCCTCCCCCCCTGGCCTGCACATCTCCAGTGTATCTGCCCAGCCCCTCCCTTCAGGTTTTTGCCAGTCTTTTTTCTTGTTTACTCCTTTATTTCACTTTATTTTTTCCCTCTTTTTTCTCTTCCCTTTTCTTTTTCTTCCTTCCTCTGTGGTACTTTCCCACCGAACCCTGAGGCTTCCTTGAGACCTTACCCCTGTGGTTTTCCCCACCTGTATACCCCCGCAGTTTACCCAACCCCGGCTCCCCATGGTACCCCAGCCCACTGATTCTGTGTAATCCCCAAGCGCTGGTCCCTGAGGTATCCTCAAGCTCCGGGTACAGCACTTTCCCCACGTGACTGCCAGCTCCTGTGGATTGCCCCTAACCTGGTTCCCACGGTTTCCCCATGTGATAAATAGTCCTTGGGCGGCAGTGACAGGCAGCTGACACCCTACCCCTACCTTACCCCTAAGGGGCCCTGCACCCCCTAGCAGGCTACATAGGACCTGGCACCCCACCCTCTGCCTACTTAATCCCCACAGCCCCACACCCTCCTCTAACAGGGTACCCCCAGTATCACCATTAAAGTCCAGTCAGTGATCTGAGGGCACACACACTCACAGATTAAACAAGTGAGTGCCCAACCCTACTTGTGGAGTCCAGTGTACTCCCAGAACTCACTAGCAAAGTGAAATCAGATCAAAGGCATCCCAACAATCACCTCAACTAGAATCAAAATGGGCAGATCTCAACGCAAGAATATATCACCAGCTGAGGAAACCATGCCAAATGGCAACAACGATGCCACCAAAGACAGTGAGCAGAGTCAGGCCCAGGAAGACAAGACAATAAACACTAGTACAGATCTTGAGGAAATCTTAATGTCAGTCATGCAACCAAAGATGGACCAACATATTGAAAAAGTTCAAAGTCAGCTCATTAGCTTTGACACCAGGCTTAATATAATTGAGGAGAACCTAATGGAATTCAGAAAAGATATATCAGAACTAAAGACAAACCTGCAAACTGAAGGTATCAAAAATCAGCTTTCCAAATTAACTGAAGACATCTGCAAATATAAGAATGACTGTCAGGAAGAAGTAATTAAATCAAACCTGGAAATGAAAACACATCTCAACAGGATGATGGAAGCACCCAAAAAGAAGTAGCAGAAAAAAAAAACACCTTGAAATAATAAGAAAGTCTCTAGAATCTCTTACTAACAGGATTAACCACTGGGAAAACAGAACCTCAGACATGGAAGACAAAACAGAGGAGAATTCGCAAGAAATCAGAAACTTGACAAAATTCAAAAGAGCAAGTGAACAAGACACAAGGGAAATGTGGGATACCATAAAAAACCCTAATCTCAGGATCATGGGGATACCAGAAGGAGAAGAAAACAAAGCTAGGGGCATAGAAAATATTTACAACATAATTATGCAAGAAAACTTTCCATAATTGGCAAGAGATAGTCCTGTACATCTAAAAGAGATACGGAGGACCCCAAACAAATTGGACCAAAAGAGGAACACCCCAAGACATAGTTACAATGCCAAGTACTAAGGATAAAGAGAGAGTCCTTAGAGCAATGAGAGAAAGGAAACTCAAGTATAAAGGAAAGCCCATCAGAATCACCTCAGAATTCTCCAGAGAAACTATAAAAGCCAGGAGAGCTTGGAATAAAGCGATCCTAGGCCTAAAGAAGTACGGATTCCAACCTAGACTACTGTATACAGCAAAGTAATCCATCATAATCCATGGAGAAATGAAAGCATTCCATGAAATTAACCAGCTCTACAGTTACTTGAGCACAAAGCCAAACCTTCAGAAGATACTTCACGAGATATCCCACGTAGATGAGACAAATATCCGACCTCAGGAAAGGAACAGAGAACAAGCAAAGTAACAACAAAGAGAGAACAAAACAGCTCAGATACAAACCTCCATATTCTCTCCAACATGGTTTAAAGCAAACCTCATAGATATAACTTTGAATGTAAATGGACTCAACTCTCCTATTAAAAGACACAGGATCACAGGTTGGATCAGGAAAATGGACCCTTACATCTGTTGCCTTCAAGAAACACACCTTATCGCTAAAGACAGCAAGCTACTGAGAGTAAAAGGATGGAAAACAATTTTCCAGGCATGTAGAAATAATAAAAAAAGCGGGTGTAGCTACTCTAATATCTGACAAAATAGACTTTAAACCAACAGCAATAAAAAAGGACGATGATGGTCACTGCATACTCGTCAAGGGAACGATACAACAGGAAGACATTACTATAGTAAATATGTATGCACCAAATGCAATGATCCCTCAGTTCATCAAGCATAAATTACTCAAAAGCAAAGCAGATATAGATGACAACAACATCATAGTAGGAGACTTTAACACTCCACTGTCATAACTAGACACATCGTCCATACAAAAGACAAGCAGGGAAATAAAGTTGCTTAATAGCACCATACACAAGCTAGTGATAACAGACATCAACAGAAAATTCCACCCCAAGGACACAGATTACACATTCTTCTCAGCAGCGCATGGAACTTTTTCCAAAATTGACAATATACTGGGTCATAAATCATCCCTCAGCAAATTCAGAAAGATCAAAGTAATCCCCTGCATCATATCAGACCACTATGCATTAAAGTAGAAATTAACAATGGTACAGGACAAAAAAATTTCAACAGATAACGACTGAACAACTCTCTCCTGAACAATGAATGGGTCAAACAAGAAATCAGACAGGAAACCCAGAACTTCTTGAAACAAATGATAATGAGGACACAACCTTTCAGAAATTGTGGGAAACAATGAAGGCAGTTCTAATGGGGAAATTCATTGCACTGGATGCCTTCATAACAAAGACAGAGAAGTCTCAAATTAACCAACTATCCTCACACTGAGGTCATTAGAACAGATGGAAAAATCCAACCCTAGGAGCTCGAAACGCAAGGAAATAATTAAGATCATAGCTGACATTAATGATTTGGAAACAAAGAAAACAATTGAAAAAATAGACAAATCAAAGAGTTGGTTCTTTGAAAAAGTCAATAAGATCGACAAACCCCTGGCCAACTTAATCAAAGAAAAACTGAGAAAGCCTAAATTAACAAAATAAAAATGACAAGGGTTAGATCACAACAGATCCTGATGAGATTGGAAGAATCATCAGGTCATACTTCCAAAACCTCTACTCCATAAATTAGAGAACCTGGAGGAAATGGATAAATTCCTGGACACCTACCAACTTCCAAAGCTCAGACCAGAGCAGATAAAGATCCTAAACAATCCGATAAAAATCACAGAGATTGAATCGGTAATCAAAAACCTCCCCAAACGGAAAAGCCCAGGTCCAGATGGGTTCTCAGCTGAATTCTACCAAACATTCATCACAGAACTGAAACTTCTCTTTTTGAAGCTTGTCAGGGGCATAGAAACAGAGGGTAGGCTCCCAAACTCCTTTTATGAAGCTACCATCGCCCTAATTCCCAAACCAGGCAAGGATGTAACAAGAAAAGAAAACTACAGACCCATATCCCTGATGAACTTGATGCAAAAATCCTAAACAAAATCTGAGCAAACCGAATACAAACCCACATCAAGACTATAATTCACCCTGACCAAGTCGGCTTCATTCCAGGGATGCAGGGATGGTTCAACATTCTCAAATCGATAAATATATTTCACCACATTAACAAACTCAACAGCAAACACCACATGGTCATCTCAATTGATGCAGAGAAGGCTTTTGACAAAATTCAACATCACTTCATGTTCAAAACCCTGGAAAGAATAGGCATTGATGGCCTATACCTCATCATGCTAAAGTCAATACACAGATCTCCTAAAGCACAAATCATCATCAATGGGGAACGACTCAAGGAGTTCCCGCTTAATTCAGGGACAAGACAGGGATGTCCACTCTCACCACTGCTATTTAACATAGTGCTTGAAGTTCTAGCCCAAGCAATAAGACAGGAGAATAGCATAAAAGGGATACAAATCAGGAAGGAAGAAGTCAAACTATCCCTCTTTGCAGATGACATGATCTTATATATATGAGACCCAAAAAGCAGTATTAGTAAACTCCTGAAGCTGATCAATGCCTTCAGCAGAGTGGCAGGATACAAAATTAACACACAAAAATCAGTAGCCTTTCTATATACAGAAGACAAGCATTCAGGAAAAGACATCAGAGAAACTGTCCCGTTCTCTATATCCTCAAATAAAATTAAATACCAGGGAATATCACTAACCAAGGTAGTGAAAGACTTATATAAGGAAAATATTGAAACACTCAAGAGGGAAATAGAGGAGGATGTAATGAGATGGAAGACATTCCATGCTCATGGATAGGGAGAATCAATATAGTGAAAATGGCAATCCTGCCAAAAGCAATCTACAGATTCAACGCAATGCTGTGGAAAGCAGTGTGGAGAATTCTGAACAGAATGGACATAATCCTTCCAATGGACCCAGCTATCCCTCTTCTATGCATCTATCCACAAGATGTCACATCTCGATGCAGAAACATTTGTACAACTATATTTATAGCAGCTCAATTCATAATAGCCAAGAATTGGAATCAGCCCAAATGCCCATCTATGGAGGAATGGACAGAGAAACTGTGGTATATTTACACGATGGAATTTTATTCAGCTGAAAGGAAAAATGAAATATTGAAATTTAGGAAAAAATGGTCTGAATTCGAGCAGATCTTACTAAGCGATCACTCAAAAGAACAGAGACTATAACGCCACATATTCTCCCTCATATGTGGTCCTTAACCAGGATAACTGTTTTCTTTATGCACACTAGTAGAAAGAATTAAGACATTATGAATGAGGGGCAAGGGATTTTGGAGGGGAATGGCTTAAGCATTAGGATAAACCATATTAGGTTTAAAACTATAAAATCCTTACGAGCATACTGTAACCTATTGAGAAAGTAGTGAGCATTGCCTGGGAACAGGGGCCATGAATAGTAGGGGAGAGAGTCTAAGCCTGTGAATAATTAGATCAGCCTGACATCCCCTGGTTCCAACCACTAGTTCCTTCCCTCACTGAGCTGTTGACCAACGTAACTCATGAGAATCCAACAACAAGACAGATTTCTGTCAAAGCTCTTGAGTGCCCTCCCCAGGCCTGAGGCAAAACCCTGTTACTGAAGAAACCACAGACTGCCATTGATCAGCATTGAGAAACCTTCAACGTCCGGAATGGTATCCAGCCCCCAGAAGGCAGTTAGTGTAGTGCTGGAAGGCACGGGACAGGCTGCCAGGTGAAAATGATCTATGACAGCTGGAGTAAACAGAGACCACTGACAGGAAACACAATCTGTGGTCATGAGTAGGCTGACCATACCTTCTACTGGGAGGGAACAGCGAACCAACAAAGGAGCACTTGTGTAATGGAGGAGCCTGGGCCTGGGGGAGACAATCAACAGCTTTCAATTTCAGCCAATTTCCCACTTAATGAGGGGGACCCCTTGTCTGGAACTAGGGATTCAGTGCGATAGGCACCGGATCCCGTACTCTTGGGCTCCCAAAACAAGATGCACTATGGGAGTGACAGGGAGGCTACTAAAAATAGAATCTAGGTAATCCAGAATTGTGTATATTTGTTAACCTACACTGATCTCACACTCCAATGGAGATTGTGTTTGTATTTTTCAGGATACAGTGAGAGAGCTGGTGCCCATCTAACCCTACCAACCAACCATAGGCCGATACCTGAGATTCTGGCAAGAGAGGTGCCACCACAGTCATATCGTGGAGGATCCAAATGGAACCCCGCAGAGAATGACAGGATGAACCAGGGGCCCACAGCCACAGCCAAATGGCACTGGGTACACAAAACTTCTTGCTCTTAAACAAACATAATGATTAAAATTTTAAAAACCAAAATTTTAATACTTACCTACCTTTATTCTTTAACATGTTAATATCAAATGAGTGTATGTTTGGATTGCCTTGTGTTTCAATGTTTGATTTTAAACATGATGGTTTTATCTGTTCTCTAGAGTTCCATTGCATAGAAGTCAAAATTTCATGCAATTTATGAATAGATGAGATATAATCCTCTCCTTTTTAATATGTATTTATGCCATGCAGCATGCTTAGTATTGACAGTCATAAATAAAAACACCAGCCAGACATTATATCAAGATTTACTTCTTTGTCAGAAAATAAGCAAGCACATTTCTTTCACTAGTGTGTAAAATTGCTTTCATCTTTTATAAATGGGGCTATTAAATGTACACCAAATAAATATTTTAAGACACATATCTTTAAGATGCCTTTTTAGTAAATAATGTGAATACCTTTATCTATATTTATATACCTGGGTTCATGTAAAAATTTCGTGGTTGAAAATTGGTCACGTGGAAAATGTTTAGGAAATTTTATTAAATTAAAAATTTCATAGGGCAAATTAACCCTAAAATTTCATTGACTCATAACAAAAATTTAGATGCCATACTATTTAAAGTTAGAAAAGGTTTATCAGGTCCTATTTTATAAACAATTCTATTGAAAGAATGATGGGTCAATTCAAAAGCAGGATTCAAGGAAAGCTAGATAAAATGTTCTTGTATTAAGGAATTGATAAGGAGTATCTCTGTTCAGCCATATATGAAGTCCACTATATTTGTTTCCTTTCATAATGTCACTCCCTGGGAATAGACTATATTTATATAAACCCTATATTTATATTGTTGTAGCTTGACATACAGCAGAGTCAGCTGAACCATAGATGAGTGCAATACCCTATGTTACATTCAGACACAAGAAACAAAATGACAATGTAGTGATAGTTATAGGTTAACATGGGGATTATTAGAAGGGATTTTGTGAAAGGCTTCCTGAACTGAGATCAGAAAATAAGTGACCTTTGTAAAATTTTGGACACTTTCACATATGAACATAGTGTATTTTGATTAAAAAATCAAGGTCTTTTAATATGAATTTCAAAGATCAAATTTTAAAAAGTCACAAAGAAAAATTCTAGAGAATAAAGTAAAATCTTTTAAAGATATGTGAGAATAATATGCATATATTTTTATAATATATGACATATATGCATATATATTCTATTATAAATACATTCATTTCAGCACTAACCACCTAGTGCTGAAAGCCCAGTCAGTTCCTGAGAAGTAAGGTAAAAATTTAAGTGAGGTTAATGATATAAGAAATGCTGTCAAAAGACTACGGAAAATTCCCATTGCCTGATGTATAGGAGCCACTCCTGGTAACAACATAAAGGATTTAAATTTATCTGAAAATAATAATAAGCTTTGATTTAATTAAAATTACAATTTCAGTCATATGAATATGTAGATTTCTGAAGACAGCGCTAGGAGGGGAATTTTACTCTTCTAGAATAAAATAGATTATAAACATGCTTTGGTAATGAAAATGCCCAACTCTTATTTGTTTTTGAGCAGCTATTCTGAAAACTTAAGTAGCCTGAACAGTGGGAGTTGCATATGAACATCAGGTCTCAAGATGAGCAGTGGCCTGCAATGCAAACCCCTAAGAGTTATGAGGATTATCCAGTGCCTTTACCAAGACATGTTAGCTTCCTTACTCATTAGGAGTATTTGGAAGGATCATTTATCTTGAATTCAGTTCTGGGTGCAGCTTTTTCAGTAGGGATCTGATTATCCTTTTGAAACCAACATAACTCTAAATAATTAGTCTCTCAGGAAAAATCAGGCACGTAATCCACAGAGACTTGCATCAATTGATCCCCTACATAGGCATGGTGTTCTAGGCCAGCATCTGTCTCGTTGGAAAAGTGAGAGGTTACTTCAGTGTACTCTATGGGCAAGTCCAAATATTTTATGGATCTGTGATATGTAATGTAATGATGGCAAGAGTAAGCTAAAACGTTTAAGGCATGAAGTAATTAACCAACATTAGAGCAAGATTCTGGCCAGCATTTTAGGAAGCTTCTACCCTAATGTCAGGTGAATCCCCATGCCAACCATGGCCCAAGCTGCCAGCAGATACTTCTTCCAGAATCACTTCATATTTATACATAAATAAATGACTTTCCTCCTGATAATTTTAATAAGTGCAATTATTTATGTTCCTGCAGTAAAGAATTCAAGATCATCCTCCAACGTTCCATGTGTAGGGTGATAAGAGTTTTAGACACTATTTTACAGATTCCTCTTTGGGAAGTATAGAAAAAATATATATGTGTATGTATATACACAAAATGCATAAGTATATACATGCCTACACATATGTGCAAATGAATATATTCATTCACATGGTGTATATGGTGTATGTTTATGTATGTGCCTGTTTGATATAGGAGCAGATACCCCACGTCCACACATGTGAGGACCAGTGAAGGACATCAGTGTCATTCTATATTCCTTTTCCCATCTTATTTCCTTGGCACAGCCTCTTTGTCACTGAAAAAGGACACTTGTCTTTCAGCTATACTGGCTGACCATGGAGCCCCAGTGACTCTCCGGTACCTACCTCTCTCAGCCCTGGGGTTTTAGACATGCCTGTCCATATCATGTTGTCTTACTTTGAGGCTGTGTATCAATTCAAGTCCTTATGTTTTCATAGCAAGCTCTCTTATCCCCTGAGCCATCTCATGAACCCTACATGATATTTTTGAAACTGTTGGTTTATTTCTATGTACATGTCTTCTATGTTTTCCTTTCATGATTGCCTGATCTGCTCAATCTAAATAACATATATTTGAGGCTGCTGTTGAGACCTTTGGTTCATCTCACACAATCATCTTTGCTGAGCTAAACTTATTCACCAATTCGACCATCCCAAGAGGCTGACATTCATATTTATGTGTTTGCTCTAAATTTGAAATCCATCTTATGCAGGTGTAATCAATTGCCTATGAGAAATTTCCACTTGGATTTTGGCAATTTCTCCAGAAGTTTCAAAATATATGTGCGTCCCTTCCTTGGGAAATTAGTATTTCCCTCCATTTTATTCATTTTCCTATTTTAGTTGGTGGAAATGTCAACCTGGAAAACCTGGAATCTGGTCCAAGTTTGCACAGTGAGTGTACATTGGAAGTCCTTATAATTTTACTTCTTATACACTGGACAACTTCATGGGCCCCTGGAAGTAGGTGAGGACCTACTATGAACCTTTGACCAGCTCATGATGAAAGGCTCTAAAAGTGATCAAAAGGAGCCTTCAAGTGAAACCTTTGAGAGAGTGACATGATAAAAAAAGAGACCTATCACAACAGTGAGTCAATTAATCCAGGATAGGTCCGTGAGACAGACACCAACAAAATCCCACACAACCCAAAGCAGAAGTACAGAGATACTTAAGATCTCAACAAAAAAGCAGACTTGAAACTCACTCTCTATGACTCAGGGAACTGAGCGCAAGAGGGGGCAGAAAGATCGTAAGAGTCATGGTGGGGGAGAATATCCAGAGACATTGCCTCCCTCAGCAACAACACTCAGGTGGGGGTGGGGGGGACCTGGCTGCTTCCTGTGCTATTCATGACTCCCTACCTCATGGACTGTTTCAGTATGCCCACCAAGGAGGGACCCAGTGGGTTTGGGACAGGGAGGAGAGAAATGGGTGTACCACCATAAAATTTGTATTTTATTAAGGATAATAAAGATCAAAAAAATCACCTCAACATTTTTAGAATAAATTAAAATTTTTTCAGACTGACAAAAAAGAGAGACTTCATGTAAGATCAGCACACACAAAGATTGGAGCATCATAGAAGGGAAATAACAATAGAAATATAGTTTTAAAAATCTCAGCAGAATTTCCATAAATGAAAAATAAACCCTAATTTTCACAAGCCATTAATGTCATTGTTCACTGCAATTATGAAACACAGTGTTTAATGATATTGGAGTCATATGGGCTGAGTTTTAGACATCTGCAAGATTTGAAAATTCACACACACACATATATATATATATATATATATATATATATATATATATATATATATATATATATAGTGTGTGTGTATTACCAATGTTCTACAAGTAGTTTGCTTACTTAGAATAAGATGAGGATCTTGGATTTGTCCCCTATACTTGTTCAGAGTTAGAGGTGCTGAGTTATTAAAAATTATTTCACAACATTTGTTACTAAACAGCACTGTCTCATAGTTCTTCAAATATAAACTATGTCTTCTGACATCACCTGGCATTTATATGAAACCCTTCAAATTATGGCAGAACAATTTTTAATAACATCTATATTTTCTATTCCTTATAAAATTTTGCCTGATAACCATTGCTTTAATTCATTTATTTCTTTCATTTCCAGTGCTTCTGTGTGAGTCTAAGGAGACATGCCTTACTTGAACTTCTTAGTAATTAGTGATGTCACTTCCTAAGTAATCTCATATTCTCTCAGGCATCTATTGAAGACATTCTTAGAATCGCAGCCTCGTTTGTTCCCACAATTTTCCTCCCACTAAAGCGTTTGAAGTTTCTCACTGCTCCTTGGATAAGGATCAAGTGAGCTGTGCACCCTTGCTAAGGTGTGTCTGGTCACTGTCAGGAACCTCCCATGGTACAGCACCTCGTATTCTAGCAGAGCTCTTTCTTCCTTTTAAACTCAAGCTAAGCTCTCAGATTGCTTGGATTCAAGATGGGCTTTGTTGAGGCTGAGAAGATTTCTGTTTGCTCAGTACCAGCTTGGCATCCTTCCTCAGTCTCAGTGAAGGTTGTCTCTTTCAGGGAAATCTACCACATTTGCAGAGACATGGTCATGTTCTTTACTAGAGTTTCATATAATCTTGTATTTTCTTTCCATTACCAGTGTGAAGTGAACTCAAAGGGCATTTTCTTGTAAACATTCACACAAAAGAATATAAATATAATTTGACTTTGTTTCACCCTGTAAGACAATCAAGGTTTGATGGCAACAAAAGTTAGGTATTCAATCTAGAAGACACAAGACAATAATATATTACAGCAAACATTTGTCTAACATTCTATAATGTGGCATCTTGTCATAGTTTCATCTATGAAATTGAGTGGCTTGAGATACAGTGAGAGACATATCACTCAACAGAATCTGACTAAAGCAACATCTCAGTTTGTATTTACCCACTTAGTAGTATGGTTTTTTAGGTCTGTCTCCCCTCTAAACTCTAACCATGTTGTCAAGAAACAAGTCTTGTGTCCATCTTCACGTGTTCTTACGACTTCTCACAGTCTAATTTCTAAGTATGGACCAATAAACACATAATCAATTTACCAGGCAACAGCAAATCTAAATGTGTTGTGCAGGTTTTGAAAGAACAAATTAGAATGTCTTGGAGGGAGTGGGAGCTTGAGAGACTGCTCAATGGTTAAGATGCTTGCCTGCAACCTGGGTTTGATCCCCCTGTACCCAGGTAAGGTCAAATGCACACAGATATGCATGCATTTATAGTTCATTTGCAGTGGCTAGAGGCCCTGAGGTGCCCATACATCATTCTCTTTCTCTCTTAGTGTATACATTACATTGGCTTCCAAATTTAGCATAATTTGACAGTTACTAAAATACATATATTTCCCACTGCAGAAATATTCTCAGGCTCCATTTTGTGCAAAATTTTTACTGAAAATCATGTTCATTTTCATTAAATATTCATTTCATCATAAAAGTATTCTTGTTATGTCTAAATTTACAAATGTCTTTTTTTGTAAGAAGAAAATATTAACAATATTGTCTTGTTTTTCATGAGAAGAAAAAGACCTTACACATCTCCACTGTATTTGAACATTGAGATTACATATTTTTTCTTGCTTCCATTATCATATTTGTACAAAATGATTTGTTTAAAGGAAGAATTTGTATTGCAGAGATGAGAGAGACACACACAGAGAGAGACAGAGAGAGACAGAGAAAGAGAGAGAGAGAATGGGTGTGCCAGGGCCTCAAGCCACCACAAACGAACTCTAATGCATGTACCACCCTGCACATTTGGCTTAAAGTGGGCACTGGGGAATCAAACTCAGTTTGTCAGGATTTGCAGGCAAGCACCTTAATCACTAGGCCATCTCTCCTCCAGCCCTCAAGAAATTCTTAAATGGAATATAAATTGAACTTCTGATAGCTCTGTTACCATACTATAGTCTCACACAGCCCATGTAGTGAATTAGTAAATTTCAACTTAATAGGAGATAAAATAGTGACTGTCATCTCTAAAGCTCTGATTTTTCTCATTTGAACTACCTTAAGTATAAAGTGTGTGTGTGTGTGTGTGTGTGTGTGTTCTAATCCTACTCATCCTAGGTCTGAGTAGCTTCTTCTTCATGCTGTTGGGAAGTGGCCAAACTTGGGGACTTAGAAAGTTTCATGATGTGCACTTCCTGTGCAAACAGGCTACAGTGCACTCATTCATTCATGCAAGACAAAATGAAGGCCAAAGCTGAGAGTAAAACGGACATAATTTTAATGACTTTTTAAATTTTGTGCATTGGATTCAAACAGCAAACTGTGTGCACTCAACTGTTTTCACAATGTTGTCAAGAGATCTGTGTCTTTTACCATTTTATACACAATTGTTCATTACAGAATGTCATCAGCCTTGTAACCAGGGGTGTGGTATGGTAAGCAGAGTTGGTAGTGCACCTAGCTTTTATATTATCTTACTTGAAAATATTTCTCTTCTATGACTCCTTTTTCTTGATAAAAATAGTTTTCACCAAACGTTGGTGGTGCACACGCACTACCATTCATGCTTGACATCACACCCCTTACAGGAACACATGTTCTTATTTTGTTGATAAAAAGTATTACAAAAATTTCCATACAAAAACTATTTTCATAGAAATCTTGCATTTCCACAAATAAACCTGAACATTTTTTTTGAAAAAAAAACTGCTCAAGAGTTTTGTTCACTTAACGTTGTGACTATTGATAAATGCAGTCCGCTTCAGTTCACTGCTCGTACTTTTCGGTGGATGACAAGTCCCATTTCTGCCCAGGCTCCATCAAGTTCATTTACAGCAGAAACAAGGATTTTGATTGACATATCAGAGTGTCATAAGGAAAGCTTTAGTCTTCCATATGATCACCAATACCGAGCTCTCCTATGATTTAGGACAGTGATTGCAAAACACCATGTTTTTAGCTCATGAGTACTGTTTTGTGTGGAGCTGGGGAAAAGATATTTGGGGGATAGGCAGGAATCAGACATGGTTTCCTGTCCATTTTTCTGCCTTGGAAATTCTGAGAAAAAATTATTGTCATGATAATTATCATGTCTTTATCAATTCATTACCACACTATCAGAAAATATTTTTAAATGATAAAAGAACTGATGGTGATCTGCTTTATATCGCACTTGCTATGGAATTCAGATGTGTTTTGCATTATGCTTTTCACACTCTATAAACACATATTGTCTATTCAGACATAATTATACTGAGTATTGGGGGACTGTAATGGTATCACCTCAATTATCCCAATGGTCAGGCATCTGTACTGTTTCTTATAACACTACAGTTTTTGCTGATTCCATGTGTTTTATTCTTACCGATATTTTTATTGGTTACCCTGTTGGACACTGATATCCATCTCAGCAACAGTTGGGCTTCAAGAAGAACCTGAAATTTCTCACTGGCTGGACTGCATTTGAAACCTGCCACACAATTCGCATGTAACATTCACTCAGAAGAAGGGAGGAGCCCATGATAAACAGTGTAACCCCGTGTAACTTGGTTGATCCATGATGCTTTAAATCAAGTCTGGTCACTGCAGTTGCTCAGATCATAGAGTCTCTAGTTCATAGACACAGCGGCATGAGGTAACTCATTTTATTTTGCACAGGTTGCATATTTCCACAGGAAACATTCTCGCTAAATTGTTTGGGAAAAAAAAAAGATGACAGTTTGTGCTTGGGTGTTGGGCCTCCCAGCTCTATGCCATGGTTTCTTTACCTGGCAACCTTCTGTCGTTAAATGTGTGCATGTTGATGACTTCTTCTGTTTTCACAATAACGGGAGCCTGTGGCTTATGTTTTAGCCGACGCTGGCACTTCAGAGACATCCTTAGTTCTTCCACCATAGCACTACAGAAGGACCTCTACAGAAGAATACAGAAAATAGGAGTTACAACACAGGAAAACTGGAAGTGCTAAGAAACAATACAAAAATCATTCCAGTACACTTGCCAACATGGTGGCCTTGAAGACATTGGAATATTTCTTAATAATGATTATAACAACTTATTATATTAGTTTTAATATATAACACATGATAATTAAATTATGCCATCAAAGTGGACTAGGTTAAAGAAATCCTCCAACTGATAATGAAGCGAACTTTCCAGTCACAATGTATATAAGTAATGTATCACATTTTTGATGACACTCTATATATGAATATACATTAGAGAGAAAACTACCTCCACACTTACATACAAACAGACATGGCTGTACCAGTAACCTAATATTGTTACTTAAGTAATTTTAATAGAAGATTGTGCTTTGTTTTTGATCACAGGATGAAATATACACATTTTCTCTAAACATTGATTCTTCTTTGTATATCACCAAACAATGACATTAGCACTCACACAGACAACATGAAAGTAACTTCTTGTATTTAATTACATCTTTTGTGAATATTAAACCTATAATACATTGATGTGATTAGAAACACATATGAATTAATCATGAAATGGCAAATTATAACATGTTAAACACCTGTGAACAAATGTGGTCCTTCCTTGGTCATCATCGTCTTAATAAACAAGAGTTGGAAATAATTCATACCATGAGAAATTTTTTTTCTTAATACCATGTTATTGGCAATGGACAAGTTGGCAATCCAAACTTCTGTATATCTAGGGGTCATTTGGGCAGCCCCTGACAATTCATATCAAAGCCAAATATGTGAAATAAAAGCTTGTTACTCTCTCTCCACTTGACTGAGATATATCTGTGTTCGCTCCACACAAGTCAGATCCATGAACCAACTACAGATAAGGTTGAAGATCAGATGAGCTGAGACCTAAGGTCTTCTGTTCAAGAACCAAAAATGTACACAACAACCAAACATAAACATGTGTGAAAGATTTACACAGCTCTAAAAAGTGGTATGGGACACAAAGAAAGAAACCTGACCAAATATGCATGTGAAGATGTGTTTCTTGAGATGTTTCTTGCTACTCACTCATCTCCCTATGCAGATCCAAGAGAATCCATGGTAAAAATTTAACAATGTATGTGAACTTAAAAAAAATCTGTGTGTATAATGTTTTGTGACATTCCAATCAGCATGTCAGTTAAATTAACTCAGAGAGGAGGTCGTGAATTTCTGCATGTCATACTCACAACTCCAGCAAACATGAGACTACCAAGTTTTATGACTGATTCCCCTCTATTAACCAATGGCCGCATCTTCACTTTCCTTGACTGGCCCTTTAAATAATTTCCTTAGTTATCTTCCTTACTCTTTCTCTTCTGCTCAATCTATGAAGGTCCCAACTACAGGCATGAGCTGCTTTTCACATCATTATGTAACAATATTTTCTTTTCTAAGAAACAGGTCTTATCCATGTCTCCTGTTTTCTCCCATTCCGACTTCTCTGACTGAGGCATCTCCTGGTTCACCATGTTCCTCACTGCTTCACTCATTCTTCCTTTTCCTCCACACATCCCTCTGTGCTGGGACCTTAGTGGTTGGTTGATCTGGTTGGCTGCTCCTTACTCTGGCTCACTGATAAGTCCTACCTTTACCCCAACTATGTCCCTCACGTTAGCAAAAAACTCACGTTTCTTTAGAAAGCTCTTTCCTTGGCCCTACTTATTTCAGTAGATTAAGTATTCTTCCTTCAGCCTTCTATGCTTTTCTGTCTGGTCTCTAGATCTTCTATGAATTCCCCTCACTGAATGACAAAGAGCTGGAATCCAGTTCTTGTTACCTCTACACAAATGTGCTCTTCGACTGTCCACCAAGTTAACACTAACTGCATTAATTACACTTTATTCCTCACTTGGCAGTGTTTTTAACCATTGAAAAGCCTTGCAAAACGCAATGTATAAATTCAGCATTTCTTTAATAATACTGAATCAGGCAGTTATATTAATTTATTAGTACTTGTAAATGGGGTTGATTAAATCCCCCATTAACTACTGAATCACTACCATGCATTATTCATTATGTGTTAAATGATGCAGTTTTTAAATTCATGACTTATATTTCAATTGCAGGATCTCCATGGTATCTGCCAGCCAGTACATGGACCCAGAGCTTCTTATTACATAATACCTACTAGTAGATGGATTTATTAAGAACATGATGACACTGATGATGAAGATGGTGATGATGACAACACTGGAGCAATGGAAAAATCTGACTCCAAAAGAGGAAGGAATATATTGTCTTGAGGTAACTTAGTCTTGGCTCTCTGTTGAAACATTTGATAGAGGAATGAATTAGACATACAACAAGGTTAGAACTTGATCCCATTCACAAATATGGTATAGGATGAGACTAGCCTGTAGTTGAAATAAGCCTTTATTTAATACAAATAGAGTTCCCAAATGACTAATTTTTAATATCTTTTGAAATCTCAGCTTCAACACTTTTTGTTCAGTTTCAAAAATGAAAAGATAAAAACTTAATCTTTGAACAAAATAAGATGAGAGGATTATTTTCATGGGATAAAACATAAAAAAAACATACACACACCTATTTCTAGTAGGCTGACTGTGTTCAGAATTTAGCATGCTATTCTGAAACTCCCAGTTGATATACCCTGAAGCATATGAAAATACTTAAATTAATACCATATAGTATCAAATTTCTAATGCTAGTAAAAAGCATACCTAAATTTCTTCTGCAAAGACCAGAATAGTTTCATGTCTTATAATTTTAAATAATCTAAGTAAGTATACTTATAAATTTAAAAACAATGCCAGAATTGTAGACATGTGACCCATGTGAACCAGCTTACACTCACCCATGCTGCAAAGCGTGAGATAGTGCAAATGTTACTGAAGGAACCTCAGTCAATCATGCTTTCTTGATTGTGTAATATCAAGAAAATTTTCTCTGAATAAGCTGAAATTTACAAGTATTTTTTAATCTGCAATGTAATATTACCAGGAAAAATTTTTGCCCGGCTAGCTCAGTCGGTAGAACATGAGACAATTAATAATAGTAGTCACTGTGATACATTTGGTTCTTTTCTTATGTGGAGAATATTTTAATTTGACCATAAAACATGATAAAGATTTAAGCTAAATTTGGGAATCATTTTCATTCATTTCGTAATATATGTTTTCTCTCCCTCAGTTTGCTTCTTTCACATTGGCCTCCAACCTTCCCTTTCTTTCTCCCTCTGTTTCTCCTTCTCTCCCTATTCTTTCCACCAAATTTCTGGAATGTCAATTCTCAAATGTGACTTGTTTGTCTACTTAAAACTACACAGAGTTTTGTGAGTCCCATACCCTTCGTGTGAGGTCCCCTGAAATTACTATGATGTTTACATAAAATGTTATCATTGCATACCTCAACAGATAAAGACTCTGATCCGTACCGTATGTATGACAGGAATGTTAAAATCTATTTATTTTGAATTTGGCTCTGCAATGTCTTTTGTGTACCTCACTTAACATGAATTTCCCAGGTTCACATTAAGAAAGAGGAGAATGAGGATTGGATGAAAGATTAGAGAGAGAGGAAGGAGTAAAGGCAACAAGGATTGAGAGAGAAAGAATAATAGGGTAAGAGAGAAGAAGAGAGAGAGGAAGAAGAAGAAGAGAGAGGAAGAAGAAGAGAAAGAAAGAAAGAAAAAAAGGGAGAGGAGAAAGAGAGAAGAGAGAGGAAAGCAAAGGACAGAAAACTATCTTGCCTTACAGTTCTCCTTGGGGGTGGATCCCCAGGCATGGTGTCTTGAAGTATGCGTAGTTCCTTAGAGTGACAACAACAGTAAAAAATGATTCTCCACATTAAGGTAACAAACTACACAAAGGAAAAAGAAAGGCACAAGGATACTAACCATTATTAAAAAACTCTTTTAGTAAGTTTCAAAAGTTTACTAAACAGTGTCTGGATGGTATGGTGGCACTAACCAAATAGAAGATTCCTGAAAATGAAAATTTAAATCTTTGAGCTGTTAGCATGTATAATTGAATTAAAATAAGTAAAATTCTTCATAACACTCACTTTATTGAATAAAGCAACTTGAAATTTACACACCTCCAATTTTTGAAATAGCTAAGGGCTTGACATCTTGACATGAAATTGGTGCACTACTTTTACACAAAGCTCTAGGTTGTATTGGGTTATTAGAATTCACACAGTCAAGAGATAAATGATTTCAAAACATACCATTATTGGTTTTACAGAGATATTTTTCTTAATACCTCTTAGTGTTCTGATTTACAGATCAATTGATAGGATACATGGCAGCACTTGCAGAAACAAGGGCTTATGATGCTATAAGATATCCAGTGTAAGCTAATCCTACAGCCAAGAATCATGTACATAAAATTACTTTTAATTCAAAGCTGACAACTGATGAAAAATAACCTGTATGTTACTTTTCACATTTAGCTCATGATTCTTAGATTGAACAACTGAATTGATGGCCCCCTGAATATGAAATTATCATGAAATGTTATGTCTATGTTAGTAATGATTTTTAATAGGAATGATATATTTTGATTTTTGTTGTTCTATTCCTTAATAGTAAACAAGTAACTAAATGCTAATTGAATTTTTATTCAGAATAATTCATAACATTTTTTTTCTTGAAGGATTTGAACTCTGATGAAAATCTTTGAGCTTCTATCAGAACAAGATGCTCAGTGTACTTAAACATGGTGCATATATCAATCACACTATTTAGTTTTCTGTCTTCATTTAAATTATGCATTAACTAATTATGGATAATCAGTACATACTTTTACATATCCATTTAAATTTTTTTGAGGTAGGGTCTCGCTCTAGTCCAGGCTAACCTGGATTTCACTATGTAGTCCCAGGCTGTCTTTAAAGTCACAGTGATTCTCCTACCTCAAGCCTCTTGAGTGTTGGCATTAAAGGTGTGTGCCACCATGCCCAGCAGAGAGACTAAGAATGTGTATGCCTGTGACTATAGAGGCTGCAGATGCATGCCACACTGTTCATGTGGCTTAATGTAGATACTGGGGAATTAAACTCAGATCATTAGGTTTTGCAGGCAAGCACCTTAACAGCTGAGCCATATCTTTAGTCCAATATCCAGTTAATTTCTGACTTTATCAGTCATTTGCTCAAAAATTGTGAATCATGTGCAGTGTGCATGTCATTGTGTATGAAATGGAATATTAACTTTTTCATTGTGATTCAATTTCTTTAATTGACAGACTGTTAATAAGATCGAACACCCAGTGTGGTAAATATCAGAAGGAAATTTTGACCCATGACTATCTAGTATCAGAAGAATGGATTGACCAATGGACATCTGAAGGCAGGAGGGAAGCAACGGTAGACAGTAGGAGACTAGTTGAAGTGCTTGTGTCCAAAACAGCATAGCAATTTTTCATAGTGCTCATTTTCCTTAGCTATAATATTGAAGAGATTATTTACAAATCTTTGCAGCAGTCAGAAGGGACTTCATGAAAAGGGCTTTTGGAGTTCTTACTGCTAAATAGATGTAATTTTAAGGCAAAAGAAAGTAAAACTTTAAAAGGCAAGTTATGTATCTAAGGTTATGCACATAAATAGCACCAGAGATAAGACAGGACCTTGCTAACTGAACTCCATGTTATTACTGCTTTATGGTATCAGCCTGTCTTGCTAATGACCTCATTGTAAGCTGACCATTTCACCTTGATTCTATTAGCAATTTTTAATCTTAGCGTACTGAATTCTAAAGCATACAGAAAACAAGTTATGAAAAAAAATTAAAAATGTACCTTTCTCAGGATATTAAGAAAACATTCCATGCTTTAAACTGGAGTCTTTTACAATATGCATCATGAATATTAAAATACTCACAGAAAACTTGTGTAAAGAGGCATTTACCCAATATTTTCATATTGCATTTTGGTAATACAACAGAGAAAGGAAAAATGAAGCATCATTACAAATTTTTTTACTTCCCCTATTTAAGGTAGACAAATCAGTAGATGAGGTCTGAGTGGTTTCAGTTTCATATATAATGTATGCCTAAAAATGGTATTTTACTTCACAATCTTCAACATCACTAACCAAATAAAATAGAAACTATTAAAGTACAAGTTTGATTGTAAAACATCACTCATAATGGGTTGGGGACAGAGGAGAGGGAAATGGGGTTACAATCACAATATTTGCTCATATAATGTATCTAATTATTGACAATAAATGTTTTTCTTTAATAAAAAGAGTGGAAGTTTTCATTAACAGGTGATTTGGAAGCTCATTAAAGAAAATGCATACCAATATCTTGTTTTGATGGTTTTCATATTTACATGAAAGTGTCTTTTGGTGCTTGTTCACATCATTGTGCAAGTTGAAAGACACTGCTTCCAAAGACACTTACCTTTTGACAACTTAAGTGTAGTTAAATTGCTACATAAAATGTAGCTGATTAAAAAGTACCTGTCTTATAAAGTACGTAAATAGGCATCACTGGAAATTTAAATGTTGGAAAGAAAACTTTACTGATAACTTAAATAACAATGGTAATAGTATTGAACCTTGTCTAATATATGGCTCTTTAAAATTTAATGCTTCTACTATGTCTTGAACATTCTGGAAATAATTTGTGCATAGGGGGTGGTGAACACAACCTTATTCCATTCTTTGGTTTCTATGACGTGTAAATTCACCCACCTTACAGATTTTTTTCACATGATAAAACTCAAGACTTCTAATCCCCAAACTTTAAATTAAACCACTCTGATGTCAAATTATCATTCTCCAAACTGAAAAGTTCAATTTATATGTATTTCTATTTCTTGGATTTAGAGCCATCTTCTATATTTGTTACATAATCAGAAACAAGAACATTCTATGTGTCTCAAAAAATTTTGTTTTGGCTGTCTTGAATAGTATCAGTACTTCAAGATACCATGGTTAAATTCACCCATGTTCTATGAGAGGGCCAACATCTCTGACTGAAATGGCCATGTCTTGGAAAGCAGGTGGACCTCAGAACTCTTGTGATACTGAACACACCAAACATCCTCGAGAAAATTAGAATATGCTTTCATTATGGAGTATCTATCTTACAATTCCAATATATAAGCAAGAACTTAACATTTATGTTTTCAGACTTATTATCTGTATTTATGTTATGCTCAGAATGAATATCATATCCAAATTCACAATAAAACCAATGTGCACAAAAAGTATAAATTTACACTTACATAACAGAAAATATTTCTCATGAAGCAAATAATAAATATCAAGCTATGTAAGTTATGTTACTGTTCTTTCTGGAAAGCTAAATAAGACAGAATGTTGTATACCTTTTGAAAAAGAGCCCATTCAAATAATTGAGTGATTTTATGCATGGATAATTAAGTATTATGTCATAAATAATTTAGTAAAAATTAAAGTAACTGTATGTTTAAAAAGCTAATGTATTATATTAATTAACAGACAAAAAATTCAATGTGGTAAGCAAATTGTGTTAGTTATAAGAATACTAAGGATAGAAGCCTTTCCAGTAATCTTACACTCTGAAACAAACTGAACATTGCCTCAACAGTACAAAAGGCTTTTTGGACTACTTATTGCAGTGCAATAGCTACTGGAATCTCTAAGCAAGATATTTAAAATCAAGGAAATGGAAAGACAAAAAGAAAAATAATTTTAAAGTGTATGTTAATTACTTAGAAAAAATCCTTTCATATATCATTCTAAATGCTCAAAATATATATGGAGGAAAACAGAAAAATATTACCTCAAAATTTGAATAAATACAATATACATCATTTAGAAATCAATACTGTATTAAAATTAAAGCTGAGAATGACTATATATCATATAGTGATTATCTTAAGTAAAGCCTACATCTTTCAACTTTAGACTCAGTTTTAACTTACACTCATTTTTAAATGATACGTTCTTATATTCTTTTTTTTAAATTTAATATTTATTGTCCATAATGAGTTACATTATTTAGTGGGCAAACCATGCGTTGTTATCCCGACTTCCCCAATTCCCCCCCTCCCCATCCCTGATCAGTTGTATATCCTCCTTCATGGGCTGTCTGTATTAGTCCTTGTGGCAAGGGATCCTGTATATCTTAGTGCTCATCCCGGTCTTCCTGGCCCAAGTCAGTTGTTACTGATGGGTGCTATGCCTCTATTCATTTTAACTAGCAAGAAAATTGAAAATATAAGAAAAAGCTGCAGTTGTCAAGGGTGGTTTATATCTATATTTTACAATATAAAATCTATAAAGACACTTTTCTATGATTACAGGATATTTACTATATAATATTTTTATTATTTATTGTAGGATTTCATACATACATATATTTGCATATTTTATAAAATTCATATTCTACCAGGTTGTGTGGATATCGTTGATAACAGCCCACTCAGATATACGAAGCCAAGCTCATTTCTTTTAAGAACACTAAAATTCTACAGGCAAAATGAAGAAAGAAAAGGACTAAAGAGAAATCAGACAGGACAGCATGTCACTACTAGGATTGTAAATGACACCTTCTTCACCATCCGTATGCAACATGATTCATGTAGGATGCATTTCTAAATAAATATTTACTGGGGAAATTTCACAAGTATTTATTTATTTATTATGAAATAAATTAAATAGTGTTAAACAGCTATTTAATTCTGCCTAAGAGATATTTTTTCTCAAGAAAAGTGAAGAATTGAGACCACAAAGATAATTTATCATTATAAACAGAATAGGTTAGTACCTATAATTAATTAATAATTAATCTAGCATATTGAATTACATATACACATAGACATTGTACCTTTCTGGAAACAATTTAATGATTAATTTAACTGACAGAAAGATGATTAAATTAGATTGGTATATATCCATATACACATGTCAATATCATCTATTTACCTATCAATCTATCTATCAATCAATCTATCTGTCTGTCTGTATGTATGTATATATCTGGAGAGAGAAAGATTAGATATATAGTTATACTATAATGCATTGTTTAAGAACCTGGAGAGTAAAATGGTCAAAGTTCTTGTTCTATAAGAAAAAATGTTTAATTGGGAGAAAGACACCCCATACTGAAATAAATAGGAATTCAATAATTCATCAAGGAATAGTGGAGCTGTATGCAGGGCTCACAGAAAGAGACAGGCTAAATGTTGGACATGTTATAATATGAGAAAAATTCTTTGACAAATTTTTTCAACTGAGGAGTATTATTTTTTGTAGGATAGTAACAGGTCATGTTTATATTTTAATACAGCAGGAAATACAAACCCACTTCCATTCTGCAGAAATAAGCTATTCTAGCTGTGTTCAGTGGTCAAGCCATTGCCAATCTTTCATTAGGGAAAGTTTCTGGAACATTTAGTTCTGGTATTAATTGCCTACACTAAAATGGCTGGTGGGAATTATCAAGGTGGGAAAAATGGCAAGGTTTTGCTCCAATTCAAAGGAAAAGTATGACCTTGGGGAATAGAATAGAATTTAGTGTGTTCAAAGGAAATGTTCAAATTGGAGGATTCAAGGATGAACCTGACATAGTGGACAGACACAGATCCAGAATGGTCCACTGCAGACACAGAAATTCAGTGTCATTATGCAAGCTCCCTGGAGACTGAGATGAAGGAGGGAAGAGTTTTGCCATAATACTCATTTCCCCCCATCTTATTGTCAAAAAGTCTTACCTGTTTCAGTTGAAAATTATACATTAACTTATTTTACCTAAATTTTAGAAATTCACATAGGTCCATAGGTTGCTGAGGTTTAAAATTTAAGTAAATCATCTCATATAATAACAACCAAGTAGGTTTATTTTCCACGATTAAATTACTACATACTTTATTTTCATTTGTAGAAGATTGATATAAAAATTAAGGGCATAGACTAGGTAAATCAAAAGAATACACCTAGAGATATTGACAATAGAATACCACATATTGTTGATTCAATATGGTTGTTTTATTTTAATATTAAGATATAATTTATAGAATCATTACACAGGGGATGTGACATTCTCACTCGAAAACCTAATAGCTTTCTAAAATTGGATTTAAACATTAAGTAACCCAGCATTACATATTGGAAAAATATGAAAACAGCAATTAATGAGTTACTGTATTTTTTATTCCTTGGGTATGTCTTTGAATTCAACACTCATTTCATCACCATAGAAAGGGTCATATTACCTAAAGTGCACTTACACATGACCAATATTCACACAAATACAAGAGCTGTTTGGTTTAGCAATGTTATCTGAAATAGTCAACTTTATGTTGTAAGGAAATAAATTGTGTGCATCCCTGAATTTTTCAAAATTTAAACCTGGATGTTTTAGTCCTGGACAGAAATAGGTTATCAAAATATTCATTTATAAAAACTGACTAAAAACTTGTCAGGTGATATAATCAAGTAAAAATTGAAACATGCTGTATCCCAAGTTCTGATTCCAGAAAAGGCCAATAATCATGACATAAATTATTAAAACTGCAGGAAGATTTTCTCTATGAATTCAAAAATAGTTGGGAACATAAAAATTTCAAAAATCATTAGCAGAATGATTTTTTGCTTGTATTTATGTGTATTTTTTATATATGCTTTTTTGCTTTTTATATCTAACAATCAAACTTTATGAACATTTCAAATATCAGTGAGAATATATCCTCACTCTTACACAGGTAATAAAATTAAGATCAAAATATTATTGACTTTTATTAAAACTAAAAAAAACTGATTACTAATACAAAGCTAAACAAGGTGCTAGAAGACTGAAAAAATGTTATTTATTTCATATCCACAGCTAAAAAATTGCATAGAAAAGACGATATGTACTATCTAAGGGATTTTCTGGTCCTCCTCATATTTACAAAAAATGAAGATCACAGAGCCAGAAACAGGTTCTAAGTTGACACAAAGTTTTTAGGAAGAAGAAAGAAAAGCATTTAAATAAGTGACTAAATATATATTAAAATACAAAGAAAAATTTTGTTAATATTAATGTTATGCATGTTTTTATAAAGACTGAATATAGAAAACAACGTGCTCTGAAGTTGACGGCAATTATAATAAAAACATGATAATCAATCATTGAATATTTTAGGGAAGTATGGTTTTATATTTATGAATATATGAATATATATATATATATATATATATATATATATATATATATATATATTCAGCATATATTGAATGACATAGACGATTAACAGCCACTGTTCTGAGCATTTCCCAAGGTTGTTAAACATTGGAACTCTTCATTTATGTTTTATAATAACAAAACCAAATTTCTTAAATTGCAAAAAAGTGACATTTACCTTTTCCAATTGAGCGTTTTTTTTGGATTTGTATAGAAATTCTCCCACTGCCACAAAAACTGAAAGCACCAAGCCAGCAGCCAGGACAATGAAGATGCCACCAATGTTTTGAACGCCCAGCGCGCTGGCCTCCTTGCTCTCTTCCTCAGGACAGCCATTGCCCCTCCACCACTTCTCCTTCATCATGTGCAGCTTGCCTTCCTCCTGCAGCTGCAGGATTGCTATGGTGATCTTATCTCGGTATGGAGACCCTGAGAACAGAGGGGGTGTTAACTTTGACACAGAAATCTGAGTTCCCTCATTAAAGGTTAGCATGGGCTCAGGAAGACACACCTTCCAAGTGCTACAACACCCATAACACATCTCCATTAGAAAAAAAAAAAACTTAAAAAAAGATGTAATTTTCTGAAAACTAAAGCAGATAGTCTTTCTAGATTATTAGTGTCTATATTTTTTTCCTCAAAAGCATAGGTTTTGAGATTATTAAAGATTTTCTGAAATTTTATTTTGAAGCTAGAAAATACTTCTATTTAAAAGACATAGTTAGATAAGATTATTGAAGAATAAGTCAAATAGTAAGCAGCATTTCACTAAGTAAAATGGAAATAGTGCCCTAAAATATGTTTAGTACATGTCTGAGAATAGTTTTATACTGAAGAAAGTGTAGTTTCTGCTTTATGAAAGTTGTGATAAGTTGGTAGGCTTCCAGCTTCAACAAAATAAAATAGTTAACAAGGTATATCAGTGTCAACTAATATTTTATGTTTACTGGCATTTGGTTTTAGTTGCTATTTGTTTTGAATAAGATGTTTCTGGCTGCCTAGAACTGTATTATAAAAAAAAAAAAACAACAACATGGCAATGTAACTCATAATTGCAGGACCCTATGACCCAACATTATAAGATTTTTATTGCTTATTTATAATGTTATGTTTGAGGGGGAAGGTGTTCTTTTCAATGGTGACAGCATGTAAATAAAATATAATATTTATGCTTATGATGATAGACATGAATCTGCATTAGTGGCAACAGGATAAGTATTAGCTTGCTAATTGGATGCCCAGAGCACAGAAAATACCAAAGTATCTGCATCTTTCATCCTCTTTTCCACAGGACAGGTCTGGCTGTTTCTACCCAACCAGAAATAGCCTGTTTCTAAATTTCAATTTTCTTTGAAAGAAAACTTTGTTTCATATTCTAGTTTTTGCTCAAATTTACTCAGCATGATATTTTGCTTAGAGAAAAATCCTAAGCCTAGAAGGTTCTACTCAGAAGTGCCGATGATGGTACATGTAAACATCTTTTTCTTTAAAAAAAAAATAAGAGGCAGTGAAATCATAGGCGGTGTCTTTAAAAAATATGTTGGTGAGAGTGCAGCTTGTTGGCAACACTGGGAATCTCAACATTTGGGTAGTGGAGGCAGGAGGATCAGGAGTTCAAGGTCACCCTTGGGTGCACAGCAATTTCCAAGCCAGTCTGGATTTCCTGAGACCCTGTCACAAACAAACACAAAGAAAAAAATAAAATTATACTGAGACGTGAAGATTGAACATTTCCAACTGTGACCCCGCCTGTACAGCCGACTATGATTTCTAGAAAACATTTTGGTAGCTTTGCCATGAAGAAACAGTACCCATTTCTATAATCAGAATTCTTATTAATGATTATCCCTGCAATAAAAATATTTCATTGAGGAAATATTTATTTTATTTTTGTACAATGATAGTTTATCAATTGCTTTTCAACTCGAATCATAGTTTGTGTGCTGAGAGTCCTTGGGCAGTTCCTCACCTGGAAAACACAGCACTCTTTCTTTATGGAAAGTACAGATCTAAGCAAGAGTGAGATGGGAGGGACAGCTGATTGATAAGGAGACTTTCAACTCCAGAATATTCTCAATCTGACTCCCTTCTGCCAGTTCTGTTCCTACCATGAGCAACATCATAAGAATATCATTTGGGTGCTGGGGAAATTTTTCAGTGGTTCAAGATGTCTGCTCGCAAAGCCTACAGGATTTAATTCCCCTGCACCCATATAGTGTAGTGTAGGATGTAACAGAGTAAAGTGGTCCATGGATGGTGTGGAGTTTTATTGCCATGGTAAGAGCCTCTGGTACTCTGCTCTCTCTCTCTCTCTCTCTCTCTCTCTCTCTCTCTCTCTCTCAATATAAATATATTAAAGTTTTAAAAGATATAGATCATTTTTTTGCCATATTGTCATATTTACTGAATTGGACTGGATGTTAAGAAAATATCTTCAAACATAATATCTCTGCTGCACTTTCTTTTTCTTTCTTTTTTTTAGGTAGTGTCTCACTCTAGCTCAGGGTGAACTGCAATTCACTCTGTGGTCTCAGAGTAGCCTTGAACTCATGGCGATCCTCCTACCTCTGCCTCCTGAGCCCTGGACTTAAACTCTTAAAGGCATGCACCACCACGCCTGGCCTTGCTGCACTTTTAAAGATAAAATGAGTTAAAAGCAACAACAGTCAACTTCTTAGCAATGGGCAACTGCCTCTTGTTTTCTTGCCAGCTGATTCACATTTCTAACAGTCATTGTGAGTACCAAAATTTCCCATTGCAACAAATGTCAATATACTTGTAGATATACAATATACTTATAAATAGCAATGAGTAGTTAATATTTTGTCTTTTAACAAATCAGCAAAGCTATTCTACTTCACTTTGAGGTTTAAACAGCACACATAATAATAACCTAGTAATATAATCAGTGACAGGAAGTCACAGATGTTTAAATTGCTATTGTCACTGATTTAGTTGAAGCATCCTTAAAGCAACAGTAGTTTATTAATAAACTATACTTTTCTACATAATTTGAAGCACCTTGTGAAGGATTTCTCCATAAGGCCTAGCTGATGGACTGCCTTTCCACATGGAAGATTGTCGTCATTTCCATGTAGCATGCACAGTGAGGCACTGAGCTCCAGTGAGGCTCACAGTCACTCTTCAGACAGAGCATGCACTGACCTCAAGGACCAAGTTATGCATCAGCCCCTGAACTTGAAAATGAAGAAAAAGGAGGACAACCTCAGATGCCATATGATCCACATTAGCGAAAGGTTGCCCACAAGAAAGATCTCAAGAGTTCTTTAAGTTTGGTTTGTAAACAAAAGAGGAAATTACAAGTTCTTTTCATACAGCAAGTACTGTTGCATCTAAAAGTCAAACCACAAATGCTTAAAGAGTGTGTAACCACAAAGGAAAGTAGAAAAGTGTACAAAAATTATCTGGGAGGTGAGCTGGGACACTCAGAGAGATACCATTTTTCTCCCATTTTAATAAAAGTTTCAGAAATGAAGCACACTGTCACCCTATACTTTCATGAGAGTTGAGGTCATTTGGAATATTTTATTTAAAACTCTCTGTGTGAAATATTGGCAGAGGAGACAAACACTTTGCAGAAGAAACCAAGTAGTTGTTGAAGCTTAAATTAGTCACTGCACTTTCATTTGGAAGTCATTGATCTTTAATTCTATTTTTATTTTTCACTCTTGGAAGTATCTTTATTTATTTAAATATGTTCTCTGTAGAGAGAGTATATAGTAACAGTATAACAGAACTGTTATGCATTCAAAATTATCTTTCCAAGTAAATAAAATGTCCCCTTTACCAGGTTTGGAAAATTTTTCTAGCTTGCAGAAGAAGAAAGAGAGTGAGGGTCCTAAGAAAACAGAGAAGGCATCATTTGGTGGGGAGAAGCAAGTAGATAAAGATGTATGTCTATTTCAGTAAAGAATTCTGCTATCCATAAGATATGAAGCTTAAAATGAACTCTCAAAAGAGGTGTAATGAAGCTGCTTCAAATGATATATGTTTATAATATATTGATGTGCAAATACACTTAGAAATTCATCAGTAATAAAACTTTTCCTAAAAGTTCCTAAAGTTAATTTTACTTATGTTCCATGAATGTTGATCAAGGGATTTATGTAAACATATGATTTTATTAGAATGTTTCCAAAGACATATTAAAGTTTTCAAGGATAATAAATGGGATTACAAAGAATAAATACAAGTATTGAGCTAACTTTCTTGTTTTATTAAATTGAGATGTTTGCTTCCTTTCTCATTCCTGCCACCCTTCTTCCCTCCCTGCCCTTCTTTTCCTTTGATTTCTCTTTACCTTTCATGCCTTTTTCCTTCTGTTTCTTTTCTTCCCCCTTTCCTTCAGTTTCCTGCTTTTATCACCTTTCTTCTCCTAACTAGTTAATCCTTACCTCCATCATTCCTCTCTTTGCTTCTATTCAATATGCAAATAAAACACCAGGTGGGACTTCACATTTCTGTAATCCCAGCACAGGAGAAATATGATCTGCACACATACATGGAGTATAACCTACATACCACTTGTTGCAGTCAGCTTTCTAGTGGCTGCGCAGAAAGAACCCAAGCAAAAGTGGCTTGTGGAGGAATGGGTTTATTAGGCTTAAGGACTCAAGGGGAGAGTCCATCTTGGCAGGGAAGATGATGGCATGAGCAGAGGGGTGGACATCACCTCTGCCACAGCACTGCAAACAGCAGCAGGAAGGTGTGCCAAACACTGGCAAGGGGACGCTGGCGTATAACCCCATAAACCTGCCCCTAACAACACAGATCTAGTGAGGTTCTAATTCCCGAACTGCCATCAGCTGAGGATCAATCACTGAGAACACATTGATTTGTTAGTGGGGGACACCTGGATGAAACCATGACAGTCCGCCCCTGGCCCCCACAGCTTTCAATTGAGCCATAATACCAAAAATAAACCCATAATGGCACAGAATATTCACACTGCAAAACATATGGCATGGTGAAAACAATTTGAACCAATACAAGATTTAAAATAAGCAGGGATAAAGTCATTCTTTGTAACCTGTGAAAGGGCCCAGCCTGTTTTACGATCATAGAACTTCTCCTGAATCATGTACAACTTCAATAAATCCCTTCCTCCCATAACTGTGCATCGTTTGGAGCTTTATCTCAGCAGTGTGTGGCTGACCAGGACATATCACTAACAATTATTTTTATTAAGCTCAATGTTTACTATTTAGAAACAGTAATTGCTACTTATTATACCGCCTAAAATAGCAATAATTATTACTGTTAATTTATCCATTTCCTTTGTCAAAAACAAGTCGCTTCTTTTTCAGCCTTTCCTTAGGTATCATTCCCCCTGTCCTGAAATTTCTACACTGTCCCACTACATACACCAAATCCCATTTTCATCTATTTCTCAGTATATATTATGGAACTTCATTGTGTGAGAATTTACATCCCACTAATACCTCCACATTCTGACTTTTTGGAGATAGGTTATAAGAATTATTTAAGTATATCTGTATGCCAGTTACTGAAAGCATACATAGAATTATAGTTTTGTTTTCCCTAATAGCCATTTTGATGAACTATATTCTTGTCATGTTGAAAGGATGTCAAATCCCCTTGAGAAGGAGCCCCTGGACAATCTGTGAGGGGTTATTTTGCCTAGGTTCATTGGGGTGGAAGATAACCTTAACTGTGGAAAAAGCCTTTGCCATGTTGGGGACCTGAGATCCATGAAAGGGAGAAAGGATGTTGAGCACTAGCCTTCATTGCTCTCTGCTTCCTCACTGTGAACTATACCTGAATAGCTTTGCTTCAGGATCCTGTCACCATGCTTCCCCTGCCTTGATGAACCTCCATTTATATGTCAGAACAAACGCTTACTTTCTGAAGCTAAATCTCCTGAGATATTTGGTCACAAGAGTGAGAAAGTAACCAATGCAGACAATTGGTACCAAGGAGTGGGATTATTTTTGTGGTAAACTTGACCATGTGATTCATTGACCTTTGGCCCTGTTTTTTTTTTTTTTTGGATGGATATAGAAGACATTGAAACTTTAGTTGAGAAAAGCACTAGAAGACTGTCATAAGAGCTTAATGGGCAATTCTGTTGTGAGTTTGGAAGGATGGAATACTTAAAGAAATAAAGACAGATGAAGGCTTGGCTCATGATGTTTCAAAGGAAACAAGGGATCTCTGGAACTGGGCTAGCAGCAGTTAACATTATAAGCTAGAAATGAACCTGACTGTGGTCTGCCTGATTCTTGAGAATGTGATTGAGTCTGAATTGAAACTCAATAGGCTAATTTGTTCATTTGAGGAAATCTTAAGACAGGAGAGAATTCACACCTATATTGAGGAGTAGCCATAATTGCTAAAGGGATCAGTAGCCTTAAAGAGCAACCTCTTTTACTGCATGGGGAGAAGGAACGCAAGATCCTACCTACCGAAATCTCTAACTTATAAGAATGACAATCCTTTAGAAAGAAGAAAGAGTCAAGTCCATGGGCTTCCTGCTCAGATACAACTGTTTAGGGCTATGTTTTACCTAAGTCAGCCTAAAATGCATATAAGGCTCTACAGCTGTGGTTAAAATGGACAAGGCTACATTCTAAGGCAGAACTCTGCAGTGTTGTCCACATATTACTGGGCTGGTGGCATGGCAGATGTAAGAGAGAGGGATTTGTGGACTTTTTTTCCACAGTTCCAGAGAGCACTGACGCTATATATATATATATATATATATATATATATATATATATATATATATATATATATATATATATATATATATAATGTACAGCATGGTCAGAATCCCTATATAAAGAGGTTCTGAGATGCCCTGTGTGGAGCTATGAGGAAGAAATACAAATTCCAATAGATATGGATGTTGGAGATGCCAGAACTATAGTGTATCTGCCAACAAAAGTTGAAGAATCAGAGTGGAGCCAGTCAAGGCGTAAAGTTCTAAGTGCAGTTGGCAGCACAGATGGCTTGGATTCTGACATCGTTAGTCAGAGAAGAGACATAGAGCTCCAAGATTTGCAATTTGACCTGCTGGGTCTGATCACTCTTTGATATGCCTTTGTTGTTTTTTTAATATCAGATATCCCTCATAAACTTATGTGTTTTGAATGCATGGTCCCCAGCTGGTGGCAATTTGGGAAGTGGGGGCTAGCTAGAGGAGGTGTGTCACTGGAGGAAGTTTTTGAGTTTTATCAGCTCCATTTTGCCAGTGCTTAGTTCACTCCCTTGTTACTGTATTCCACCTGCCATGTCAAATCTGATGTCCAGCCTCTGCTCAAGCAATGCATTCCCCTGTAATCATAAAAATTTCCCTCAAAACTGTAAGCCAAAATAAATACTTCCATCTCAACTTCTGCTTCTGGTATTGTGGGGGTGTGAAAGAAGTATCCCCTATAAACTCATGTGTTGTAAATGTTTGTTTCACAGCTGGTGGTAATTTAGGAGGTGGAGCCTTGCTGGAAGAGGTGTGTTGGTGTGTTGTCAGGGATGGGCTTAAGGGCATTATAGCCACCTTCTGATGGCCAGAGACCAGCTCACTTTTTTTCTCTTTTTTATTTATTTGTAATCAGAAAGGGACAGAGAGAGAATGGGCATTCCAGTGACTCTAGCCACTGCAAATGAACTCCAGATGCATGTGCTACTTTGTGCATTTGGCTTTATGTGGGTATTGGGGAATCAAACTCGGGCCATTGGTTTGTGCAGGCAAGTGCCTTAGCCACTGAGCCATCTCTCCAACCCAAGCTCACTTTCCTTCTGCTCTTTTCTACCTGCTGTGGTGGGAGTCATGTCTAGTATTTGCTGTTATCATGCTTTCCTCTGGCATCACGAAGCTTCCACTTGTGACTGACAGTCAAAATAAGTAACAATAAAACCTTTTCATCAGCTGCTTTTGTTTTATCCCAGCAATGAAAAGGTAACTACAACAAGATAATTGGTACCAGAGAAGTGAGATTATTCTTGGTAGAGACCTGACTATGTGGCTTTTGGATTTTTGAAATTGCTATGTGGGAGGAATGAATGTCAAAGAATCTGAAACCTTTGCCTAAGAGATAACTTGTAGCGATGCAAGCAGAGTTTGATGGGCTATTCTGGTCAGAGTTAAAAGACCTAAATAAAGTGATATCTGTGGATTGTGAAGTTTGGCTTATGAGGGAATAAAGGGAGCTTTTCCCCAATAGGGCTAGGGGCAATTTTTGTGAGAGTCTATCTGCATTCTGCCCATTCTGGGTTGAATTTAGAAGAAATGTACTGGTGTGGTGAGGAGGATATGGCACATAAAATAATGAAGTTTCAGACTGAAGACAATAGCTGCTTCAAACATAATTGTTTTTATGACTATTGAGAATGGGTCAACTATTTTGCATTGGGACATAAGGAAGAATGTTGATTTTTTGAAAGTAGGGCCAAGAATTCTGAAGTAGTAATAAAATCAGATTTATTCTCACCTGCATTAACAAATTTGGTAGCTCACCTGATACTATGGGAATATGACAAATGCAGGAGAAAGAGGGTCATTGAATTTTAAATGTGGCTTGGGTCTTGGAAATGGCCCCTTGGTGATGTGAAGCATGGTGGTTGGAGTCCCCTGTGTGGATGCTGTGGATGGACTATGGGTTGCAGTGATGAACTTATTTTTTTAATGCCAGAATTTTGAGACAGTTGCCAAAGAAAGCTTCAGACTCAGGATGGATTGCTACCTAGTCTGTGAGCAGTCAAATTGGAGGGGCAGAACTGGAAACCCACATATTTTGTCACTGGTTACAGATATCAGAATTGTTTCTACACAATTTGATGGTTGACAAGCTTATTTTTCATCTTACACTGGTTCAGTCTTTCCTTGCAATAGCATTTTTTTTGCAGTGTTATTATTCACTCTGTGACAATATGTGCTTTTTTGTTTGTTTTACAGGCTCAAAGTTTCTAAAGTTAACTACAATAGGTGGGGTGCTCTATAGCAGTAACTAGAAGGTAACAACAACAAACTTCATTCTTCCTTTTGGAGTGGAAATGTTTACTCTGTGCCAATGTACATTGGAAATGTGTGACTTTTTTGATTTTATAAGACCTCACAGCTAAGAAACATCTTTGAGTTTCAAATGAGATGTGGAGTTTGGACTTTCATCGTTGGCATGTTGAAAGACCATGAGGATTTTTGAAGTTGGATTAAATGCATTTTCTATTACGATATTCTCATAAGTTTATGGGACAAAGGCTGGAAGGCTAGTATTGAAAAGTAATATTTCTGGGTGTCAAATGGTCAAGGGATAGATTTATGGTTGTCATTTTGAAAGGATCTCAAATGAAATTGAGGTGAAAAGCTATAACTTAACAGCATGATTCCATGGTTTGGGTTTCTGGACTGGATAAAAAGGAGAAAGGTTCTTGAACCCTAGAATTCATGGCTCTCTGCTTCCTAACTATTGACTGAATGTGACCTGCTACCTTGTGGTGCATGGATTCCTTGGGGGGGGGTCATTGTACACTAACACCCAGGTTCATCCATAGAGCTGGTGGACACAGTCTTGAGACAGTAGTGAGCCAACCAGAGGAAGAAATCTAAGGAGAAACTTGCAGTGAAGAGCTCATTTATTATTTCGGGAGGATGTATTTATTTAGGAAGGAAAAGGAAGGGCAGGGGCATCAGTGGCAAGGGGATTATTAGGGGCAGGGTGGTCTGTGGATATTTCATGGAGGGATTGGCAGGGGCCAGTAACCTGTATATGCCTAATTTGAAGAGATAAATTGGGAAGATTCTCAGTCCCAAGTGTGGGAGTTACTTGTCTTTAGGCACGTAACTTTAGTTATGTAAGAGATGGTGGTGGCTGTAGAGAACCTGTGACCTTTAAACTTTTTATTGCCCAGGCTTGTTATTATCTTATAGCTGAATTATGTGAACTCCAGTAAACTCAGGCCTTAAAGTGCCTGGGCTTATCAAGGTTTGTTAGGACTCACTAGGTGGTGGAGTTTAGGGAGGGGGAGGGATGGAGATGCCAAAACTCCTACTGGTCTCAGATAAGAATGCAATTATTGGGGTTTCAGGCCAGTCTCAACTCTCCTTTAACCCTATGTTCTTCGTGCCCTCAGCAGGGTCCCACACTACTTCAAACTCCTATTGCCATATCTGTTCCACAACAATCAACTGCAACCTAGAACTGTAAAATGCCACAAACCCATTCAAGAATAAAGTGTAACAATACCCTTCAGCCAGTTTACAAGATTTCTACGAAACTAAACACAGCGAAACATAATAGCACCAAATAGCCCTGGTGGATTGGTTTTTCTGCTGTTTTCTTATCAGATCATGAGCTTCTAATTCTGCCAGGTCTTCCAATTGTAATGTGCATTCAATCTTCCAACAAGAGTAAACCGGTAAATCAATCCGGAGTCAGGAGAGAGGCAATGCAGCTAAAAATTCCATGAAAGAAAAATGTTCCCTGGTCTTTTAATAATATCATCACCTCTGGTAAATTAAGCAGCATGATAACTGCCCACATGTTCTAAATATTCTTTAATGAAAGGCTGCAATTTACCTTTCAATTTTACCTCTCTCAAAGCCTGTCTGAAATGTTTTGAATGAAATTGGAAGTTCATCTAATGCATTATGAGTAAAAACAGGCAACCCCTAACTTCTACCAAATGGTAATTGACACATTAAAATAACATCGCTGATGTTAGGAAAATTTTGAAAGGGATAATGTCACCCAACCCTAATTAAAGCAGACTATGCTTATGTAGCATGTATTTTCACATTATTGTGGATTGCCCCACTAAGGTATGTTTATGTAAACAGAGCTTTGCTAGTTAAATAGCTTATACCTGAGGTTTTTTTTCCCCCCCATGCTTTGGGCATTAATCATCACACCAAGGCTGATGAAAGGAATGGGAGGCTCCTTCTTGCAACACACAAAGGAGGCCTGAAGGATTCACAGTTTTAAACACAAAAACATCCAAGTAAACAGAAACAAACGGGAGTTCTGGGAGATATGCAATTTTGAAAAGTGTTTCTGACTTCCTAAGCCAAACAAAACTTGATGTTTTCTGCATTAATTTATTCACTGAAACACACATAAGTCCATGTGAGTATCATAAACCCAACAAATTATAAAAGAAAAAAAATTTGTAAAAGTTGAAAGGAAGTGCATTTCTTTGATCAAACTTAAAATATGCAACTTTCATTGAAGATTATATATCTTCTAAAGCTTTAAAGTCAAACTACTGGAGAACTTCTGGAGTTTCTCTAGATTCTTCAAGACCCAGAATTGTAATACTCTCCTTTGGGTGACTTTATCTCATTAATTTTCATGAAAACCAATAAATGCCTCAAATAACATTTTTTCACAGTTAAGTGTCTTCCTATTGTTTTATTTTCTTCTGTTGCCTTATGATTAAACATGATTTTAAAGAGCCAAATCATTGCAAGAATAATAATCTTCAATATGTCTGGTTAAAGATAAAATTAATAGTCAAATGAGAATTATCCAAGCGAGAAGTGCAGATTATGGGACTGGCGGAAAGTCTGTGGGGAGTCAGAATTCTATTCAAGAACATTGTTGTGTTTATTAGTAGCTGAACAAATATGAATAATTCAAGAAATTATATGCCTAGCACAAGTATAAGTAGTCATGATTTACCACCCCCAAACTTCTGTAAATTATTTAAATGGATCACATGTAAAAATGTCTGTTTATAAGTCAGATTTACTTGATAAAGGTATGTGAGAGTTTAGACACATTTAGGGTGCTGAGCCTCAAAAGTATTTAAATTTTCTTCTATTTTGAATAAATGACATCTCACTAAAAAAGTTAATGTTAAGAATTTAGTAATACCAAATTAAAGAGATGCAAATAAATTGAATAAAAGAAATCAAATTGTATTTCAGTATCTGTGAAGGAATGACTTGGATATTCATTCCTATGAACTTAAGCTATTATTTTCATTTAAATGTGTTTCACTTATACTTAGACATATAATATATTTTAAGTACATTATATATAGCATTTTAATAAATAAATTTAAGTTCAATAGTACTTGACTATGTTAAAATATTTTCTTATATTATTTGTGATTTCAAGATATCATGCTAATCTTTTGTTTTTATATTCATATGAGCCTTACACTAAAATCCCAGAAAAGCCTGCATAAAATTTAGAATATTATCATTTTATCACCTAATTTTTAAAATTTATTTAATTTCTTTTAATAAACACTAATATACTATCCCACAGTACATTAATCTGCACATAATCAAAAGACATAATCACCTCAATATATAATCCAAGTCATTTTCTAAGTTGTTCATACAAGTACTTGTAACTATTAATGATTATGTTTTATTGTCATCCAGGCTTCAACATAAAGACAAAAGTTGATCAGCTCAACCAAGAGTTCAACAGGAAAAAATATTTCCATCATTTATTTTTTTATTCTAATTTATTATGTTCTCTTACCTTTACTTTAAGACCAGCATATTATAACGGAAATAGTATATATTGAACCCAGTGTTTCTGCCAACTTAACATTACATGCATCTATAAATATTCAGTTACTTTAGAAATTTTAGTAAAATAAGTTGGCATCTTTTAAGTGTGTTAGAGATAAGAGGGATGCAAAACTGCTCATTGAAAAAAGTATTCATTGCATGATAAAATAATCTATATCACTCTTTCACTGAAATTTCAACTTTTATCTCCTTTTGTAAAAATATTTTCACATTCGCAGCATCTTATGATTATACATGATTTTAAAGTCTTTTGAGGTTTGTATAAGATACTGTTTTTATTGATTTTTAGCAAGTATTTCTTCAGAGCAAGACAGTATGAGACTTAGTATTTGTACAGTTGTATTCACAAAGATAGCAAGAAAACAATCAAAACTTCAAGGTTCATCTTATGTATAGTCAAAACTTAATATTTAAGAAGTCTTAATGAATGTGATAATTCTCCATCATTGAAATGATTTTTAATATTCTTATAATGTCTTCAAACATATGCCCTCTAAGAGTATTCAGTTATCACTGAATTAACATTGGAATTTTTAATTCTTAAATTAAGTAAATGACCTGGATTTTTGTTTAATGAATTCATCACATTTAAAATGCAGTATGCCATTTTATCATTATCTCCAATTTTTTTTCTAATTCATAAATCTTGCAGCACTTTCATATATCCAGATAGAGTATGATTTTCAGAGAATAATAAGTGAAGTCTGACAAAGTACAGACACAGTTTATGACAACAACTAGAAAGGAATAAGACAAAACCTGTTCTCACCCATGTGATACAAACACATAAATCCACTGAGAATGCCAGGGACAGGGCAAGGATCTCACTCCCTTCAAAAATGACATTGAAAAATGCATTTCTCGTATGGGTTTCTGAATGGCACTACAGGCAATGTCTGATCATTGCTTTCCATACCATTTCTAGCCAAATTAAGAAAAATATTGTAAGAATCCATCCGCATATTATTTGGCAATTCCTAATATCTTTAGCATTGACAGGGTCTTTGTTGTATGCCAGATACTTGGGAAGAGGACCACTTGAGCCTTTGAGGAATTTAAGCCCTGCTGTGGAGACAGGTCGAGACATAGCTAAGCAAGTTAAATAAGCTAATATATCAAAGAAAAAAATCTAAAGTTCAGTCTTTTAAAAACTATTTTGCCAAGTGTGTCTAGCTAAATCCAGAATATTATTTTTCAGCATACTACCTAAGGGCATATTACTAGTCTCTGTTCTTATTATCATATATAAAGAGAACATTGTAAAAATTACCAAATAAGCTGTGCATTACCATTCCAAATAAAGGATGCAATAAATTGAAGCTTCTGTGTTCATTATGTAATTTCCACTGGGAAATGGAGGAAAGCAAGCATATCAGACCAACATCCGGGAGATGTAGTGGACTGAGTACTGCGTTCACACCTGTGTATGTGTGCTTTACAGAGACTATAAATATAAAAGAACTCATTGAAAAAAGTTTGAATGCATATATAATGATTAAAATTCAACTGTTAATGCTTTTACTTTGTATTAAAATTTATTGTTAGGCATTTGAATTCAGACACAATATTGTATATAAAATTTATTGTTAGGCATTTGAATTCAGACACAACATTGGCTTAATAATAAGCTCGAGGCATTAGGAGGTCTGTTCTTAGTGCCAGGGGTTGCATGTAGAGAATATAAATCAGTAATGCCTTTATTTATCACCAGATATTAGTAAGGTTAAATCATGCATGTCAAAGTTAAACATTCATCCCCCAAAGTATCTTTTTGGTAGTCTAAAAATCTCATCAAGTATTGTTGAGATTTCACTGAGCTTCAGATAGTATCTCTACTTTCTTATCCTTCCATAAATATTGTGCTGCTTAAAAATTAATTGGATAAATCTCATAATACAGTTGATCCCCTAGTACATGTGGGCTTATTGACACTTCCATAGTTTTGAATAAAAGCTCATTGAAATGTGTATATACATATTTCATTTCTACAATGACAGTATGCATTTCTGAATGTACTGAATCAATGCAGGATTATGTAGCTACAGGAATTAGTGTCTTGAAATGTTATTTCTTAATATCCTTTTTAAATGCTTTGAAGCATAATGAATTGCACATGGTGATACCAAAACACTAGAATTGAATGTTTAAATTTTGTCTGATATCATTGCAGTAGAAACTTGTGGGCTTCCCAATCATGTCAATGTTGTAGGACATAATACTAAAAGACCAAAAATATGCATATTACTCTGAATTCTGAAATCAATTTTCAAATGAGAGTGTTATGAAACCACATCCAATTTTCTCATGATGGATATGTACTGGTGCATTATAAACTTTCTGAATTAAAATTATGAAATTATGTTTAGAGGAACATTGATAAATATGGTTAAAGTGCTTATTTTATATGCAATGATCCACTTTGAATTAGTGGTCAAAATGAGTAGTGATTGAGTATTAAAATTATACCGATATTATTTATTTCTGTGATATGTCAGTGAGTAGTGTTCTCTGTCTCCTTTAAAAATTACATTACTGAAATTGAAGTAGGCTAATTATTGTATTTCCTTGTTTATGATGAGTTTTCTGTTGGACAGATCCAGTATGCGCACCGAGGAAGGCCCCCAGTGGTAGGGGACAGAGAGGAGGGAAACGGAGATACCCTCACAAGAGTACAGTGTATATACTTACTCATAAGAAAGCTATTATTTTTAAAAAGGTATGACAAATAAGTATAAATTTAGTTGCCTTTTCAGAATATCAAATTTATTTCTTTGTAGTTCTTGAGGTCAGAAGCTATAAATTTGACATCTCTAAAAGGCTGTGGTTATCTACTTTAATATGAGTTAATTTCCTTGACTTTAAGAACTAATAAAGGAGATGTTCTTGTCTTGACCTTTGACTGTTTCTTCCATCTTTGAGATCTGATAGCACATCTTGTCTCTTATCTCTTCCCTTTCTCTGTACCCTGATCTCTTTTCTTTCCTGGACTACATAGTGACTAAGATTCTACCTTCCTGCATCCCAGCCACCGAGTTAATCAAACCACTCTCCTCATCTCTAAGAGAAATTACTAAAGAGTATTTGCAAAGGTGCTTTGGCTAAAGTGCTACTTCATCAGCTACTGGAATTTGGACATAAACATTCTTGAAGAACCATAATTCTGGCCACATGAGCTACAATATTATTTATATTTGCACTTGATTTAGAATACAAATAGAATCACTTCTATATGTTTGGCTAACATCCTATCAAAGTTTCATAGCTTTTCTAGAAATTATAATAATTTTATTATTATTGTTTTTTAAATATTGTACATATAGTACCACAAAATATTCTGCTACTAGTACCTCTTAAAAATAACACAATTAAATAATACTTGAACCATTTGTGACTTATTCTTTAGATAACTCTGCATAATACTCCTCAACATTTGTAAAATTTTAAACCACTTAAATAACTTTAAAAAGTTTGAAAGCCAGGCTTGGTTTCTACACATGTAATCTTAGCATCCTATCATTGGGAGGCTGAGGCAAAAAGATTGCCTGTAAGTGTAAGCCTGGCCCGTCGTGATTAGTGATTTAAAATATCAGCCTCAATAAGACTGTGTCTCAAAAAATAATATATGTTCATTATCCAAACTTCTTTAGAGGTATGTGTTGTGGTGTTTCAACCTTCCTACAGTAAAAAAATAATCCACTCAATATTTAATAGAAATTAAATTGTCTTTTAGAAACATGTTTAACTTATCCTTCTTTTACATAGAAAAAAGTGAGATGCAATAGGTAAGACAAAACTTTTCATGGAAGATGTTGAGCCCATGCTTTCCCCATTTCTCATAGCAAGTAAGTTAATGAGTCAAGAGCAAGTGGCCCGGACATAACCTACCCATCGGAGTGCCAACGCCATAACCTTTGGAATCTATAAGGCCACCAATCTGTGTCAAGTTACAATTCCGCTGGGTAACAAACTCGATGGTTGTTGACTCCATTAGGAAAGCATAATCTGAGGTAAGGACTCGTTGAATCCCTTCTTCGTTACTCTTGACAAGGACAGACTGTCTCCTGCTACTCATAAACGCCCACATTTTATCATACGTTGAGATTTTTGATTTCTGTAGGGGGAAATAAAATAAATTAAATGATAATAAAAGTATCTCTTATTTCTTATGTGAAAGTTGGATACAGTAAACTACATTTAGTTTACTCATATCATCTTATAAGTTTGTGAAAAATCACAATGATCACAAAATGTAATACCATTTCTTTATATCAACTCCAAATATTACAGATTTATTTAACACATGTATGGACAATGTCTTATTGTTTAGGAAGTCCTAGAAGCAGTAAACAGAGGAAAATGACAGGATTAATAAGGAGGGTTTTGTGTTTGTGTCTTACATGAATGGCCCTTGTGTGTCATTTTCTTTTCAATATTACTGCAAAGTCAAATTTAGAAGCACCAGACTCTGGATAATGATCGGCAATGTTGAGTGACGAGAATTTGTGTTTGCTTTTTTCACCAGTTTCACTGACTCTAACACTGATGGCATATCAAGTCCCATGGATATAAGAAGCAATAGGTTGAAGAAATGGGGACAGTTTATTACAAATAAGATGCAGCATTTCCACTAAGACTCAATATGGTCATCAAAGAACCTCTTTCAGCCTGCTTAAAGACACTTAGAAATCTATTATTCCCAACTACTGACTAACAACTCCTGCACGAGAAAGACTTTATGTCCAACCAAAAGTACTCAAAGAGAATTTGCTAGAATTTCACTGTATCAGAAAGAATGAGTTTTGTTCAAAGCTTAAAAGTTTAAAAATAGAAAAGATTAGCATTTGCTCATTGAAAGCTTGTCACTGAAACTGTTACGCTTATCAAACCCTGATACAAATATGAAAGTAAATACTCTGTTTTTACACACCAAGAAGAGAAAGTATGGTTCCATGCCTCTGTTTTTAAGAAAAAACTAAAACAATAAACTGTGAGATTAAACATGGAAAATGACAAGAATATATAAGGTGATGATGATATTCATAAGATCATGAATACTAATAATGAGATTTTGCAGTGTTTTCATTTATCAACCAAAATAAATAACTGAATGAGACGTCTTAGAGGATGTTCCTTTTCTTTCTAAAGAGTTTATTTCTCTAAATATTTTTTAAATTATTATTTTTTTTATTTACTTGCAAGTAGGAAGAGATAGAAGAAGAGAGACATACAGAGAGATTGGGTGAACCAGGGCCTCCAGCCTCTGCAAAGGACTACAGATGTATGTACCACTTTGTGCACCTGGCTTTACATGGGTGCTAGGGAAGTGTCTTTGTGTTGAAGAGAGGAGCCTTTAGGGTTAAAATTCATCCAAAATGATTATGTACCATAGAATCCTTACTATTGAACATTAGGCTGAAAGATATTACTCTCCAAAGAAATATGGGGGTACCATCAGGTTAGAAGGGCCATAATGAGTGTGGAATGAAACCCAATCCTAATACAGTTGGCTCTGGCTTTAAACTCTCAGTAACAGAAATCAGTTATTACCCACATTGAGCTCTTGGTTGGAGAGACCTATGAGGTCCTCAAAACTAGACAGGCTTCTGTCAAAGCACTTGATTACCTGCCTGATGTAATAAAATAAGACCATATCATACAGGGCCCAAATGAAACCTGTGAGAAAGTGGTGCAGTTAACAAGGGACCTACCACTGTAGCAAGTCTGATAACCCATGAAAGGTCAATGGAGACAGGCACCAACGATACCCAACAAAACCCAGGGCAAAGATCCAGAGATATTTAAGATCTCAATAATAAAGCAGACTTACAACTCACCCACCATGACTTAGGGAACTGAGAGGAAGAAGGGGAGGATATACTTTCAGGGCCATGGTGGAGAAGACTATCCACATCGCCCCCCTCAGAAACAACACACAACAAGGAAAAAATGTCTACCTCTTGTGCAATTCATAACCCCCTACCCCATGAACTGATCCAGTATGCTCACCAAGGAAGATCCCCTGTGGGTTGGGAACAGAGAGGAGGAAAGTGAGGTACCATCACAAGATTTTCTCATAGGGTATATCTAATTACCAATAATAAAGATATTAAAAAAAAAACAAACAAGTCCCCATTGCTGAAGACAACAAAGGTTATCTACTCACAACACTGAGAAACCTGGCTTGAATCTGGAAGGAAGCCAGTTCCCAGATGGATACCATGTATTACTGGACAGCTTCTAGGGGAAACAGTGTAACCATGTTGTGAGAGAACAGGGGGCACTGCTATACACCGTGACCAACACGAGATGTACACACCTGTATAACAGTGGCACTCATCCTAGGTTGGTATTCAAGGGCTCCCTGATTGACTAAGAGACCTACTCAGTGGCAGTGAACCTTTAGCTGGAACTGGTATCCAAGCCAAATTCTTGTGGAGACCAAGAATCTGAAATCTATGGGGAAGATTCCACTAACCAGGGGCCTTAGAGAGGATAAACCCACTATAAACTCACCAAATTAACAATGCTTGTCTAAATTAACATGCTAATCTCACTCTCTATTGGAGAATCTGTTTTTATTTTTCAAAAGACAGTGAGAAACATGGGCAACCCAATTCTATTAACAAGACCACAACGGATAGCTGACTCCCTGGCAGAAGATGAACCACCCCTAGCACATTAGCTAGGGCCCAAGTGAAACCACAGAGGAAGTGGTGAGATGAGCAAGAGTGCTGCTTCCATAGCGAGCCTACATCAAGGTGATGGAGACAGACAGTGAGGACACTCACAATGCTCCAAAGCAGATATCAGAGGCTGCTAAGAGCTCAATAGTAAAGCAGACTTCAAACCCACCCACCATAGCTCAGGAAACTTTGTGGAAGAGGAGGTGGAAATATTGTAAGAGCCATGGTGGGGGAGAATATCCAGACGCATTGCCCTTCCCCCCACAATAACTGTCTGCTGCTGACACAACACACAACCCTCTATATCATGGAACATTCCAGAAATCCTACTGAGGAGGGCCCTCTGTGGAATTGGGACGGGGAGGAAGGAAACAGTGGTACCTGCACATGAATTGTACATACAAAGATTTTGCTAATTAAAAACCAAATTACAAACAGAAGCTAATCTTAAAGGAATATTGCTGTTCTCTTAGTATCTCTCCCAGCTGTGCTCAGAACTAGGAAATGACATCAGCCCATAGGCCCACCAGTGCATGCATGAATGGATAATTGCAACTGTCATACGAATGCACAATGGAGTTTTCTTGAGCTGTAAAGGAAAATGAAATTCACAGGAAAATGGATGGATCTGGAAAACATAATATTGGGAAGTCAGTGACAAATGAGGAGAAAGGAGAGTGAGGCGAAGTGACACTGGACTGCTCAGCACCAGAAGAGGCAATGCTGTCATACCTGCCAAGGCTCAGGGGGACATTGAGGAGGACTTGGAAGAAAAAAACATTAATTAGTGCTGTTTTCACTGCTTGCCCTAAACAGCTTGTTTATTTTGTTTGTTTTTGTTTTTTCAGGTAGCATTCACTCTAGCCCAGACTGACCTGGATTTCACTAAGTAGCTTAAGAGTGGTCTGAAAATCAATGATCCTTCTACCAAAATCTAGAGTACAGGGATTAAAGGAACATGCCACCCTGACAGTCCAGATCAGCTCTTTTTTGGAGATGTGTGTGGATACGGAGGAGATTCAACATTCATCAAAGTGTTTCAATGCTTTAGTTTTCTGCTTAATCACAGCAACAAACAAGAGGCTCTTGAAGGCTAGAGAGATGGTTCAGTGGTTAAGGCACTTGCCTGTAGTGTCTAAGGACCCTGGGATCAATTCCCCAGGACCCATATATGCCAGACCCACAAGGTGGTGGCCCTTCTCTCTCTCTCTCTCTCTCTCTCTCTCTCTCTCTCTCTCTCTCTCTCTCTCATTTTTCTATATTTAAAAATAAATATTTTTTTAAACAAGAGCCTCTTCAGAGACTATCACTTCACAGATATCCCTGGCTTGTCATCCAAAGCTCAGGGAACATCATTGAAGAGGGACTCATAATCAACACAGCCCCCAAATCCTTAAGAAAACACATATCCTATTTTCAGATGTTGGTGAATATTAGTAACATTACTTCAGAAGTCTAGAACTCATGCTCCAGTTAATGACGGAAAAATGTTTGCATGTGTGGTCTACCATCTTACTGTAGCATTTTTGTGTGTTGTTGAAATGGGAAACTCCTTAGAAACTTCACCCAGTGTTCTCTAATATTCTAAGAGATTTGCCTCACAGGGAATTAAAATTCATAAAATTGCAGGAATAATGGTGGATCTTGATGGAAATGAAATGAACTCTTTAGAGATGAGTACAATAAATATGTAATGAGACAAATCAAAACATTCTAGACTCAGAGAAAACCTCAGCTGTTAAAAGATCCTACTCTTGATGTTCAGTTGATGTGTGGTGTCATCAGACTATCCCCCTTGACTGGAGCACCAGGAGACAAGAAACATGATGATAGAAAAAGATTGGGAAATAAATAGGTGGCCAAAGGATCCTTAGAGGTTAACCTGCATCTCTAAATTTTCCATAAGCTCTCCCTCCTAGAAGCCCCATATCTCAAGTTTATCCTGGCCATTACTTAAATTAGACTCTTTTAACAGTGTATTTCTTCTCTTTTAAACCATTTCTTTTACAAACCTTGTAGCTGTCAATTACTCCTTTATCCCTTTGAGAAACAAATTGATTTGAAAGAAACTTCTCAGTGTTAAAATCTGGAATGTCTTTTTCAACGACCTGAGAGTGCACATATTGATAGATAGATTATCAAGGAAGAAAGTGCCTCTTTCTTCCATTTTTTTTTAGATTGGAAGCAGCTAATGTTTAGCTGATAACTTTGCCCAAGCTAGAAACCCAACTCAGCCACGAAGGTACCTGGTTTGTTGATTTTTTTCCTTTGAATAAAGCAAATTACTAAGAACACATTATTATAATTCCTTCATTTCATCAGCTTTCAAATGCTTTGCCACCCTTAAAATTGGATTCCAGCCCTAAAATGTCCCTGGTACTTCAATAGAGTTGGGCTACTCTTTTTCTTTTTGGAATGATCTTGAACCAAGGTCTCATTCATTCTTGACCTTTTCTTAGTTGTAGTGGTTTGAATCAGATGCCCCCATAAACTCATGGGTCTGAGTGCTTGTTCCCAAGCTGGTGACAGTTTGGGAGGTGGAGCCTTGCTGGAGGAGGTGCTGCTGAGGGTGGAACTTGAGGTTTATCAGCCCTAGCTTCTCAGTGTTCTTTGGACTCATTCTCTTGCCACTGTTTTCCACCTTCTCTGGCAAAGGTGATGTCTGACTTCTCTTCGATGTGATGCTTTTCCATTCCAGCATAAAGCTTCCCCCTCAAAACTGCAAACTGAAATAAATACTTCTCCCATTAAATACTTTAGTTTAGTGCTTTTTCTCAGCAACAAGAAGGTAACTACAACAGAAAATTGGTTTGCGAAGGAAGAGATTGTTGTTCCTAGAAAACGGTCTATGTCTTTTAGGCTTTTGGAACTGATTTCTTGGAGGAAAGTAGCAGGATTTGAAACCTTGGTCTAAGAGACTCTTGGCACTGCTGAAGGCAGAGTTTGATGGACCATTCTGATCACAGTTGAAAGGCTTAAGTGCAGAAATTAAGAGTGGACTGTGCAATCTTGGTTTATGAAGGGAAGAAAACTTGTTCTGGATTGAGAAAGAGGCAATCTGTGTGAGAGAATTACTGCCTCTTTGCTGTGTACTGAGAACTGAGCTGGGTTTTTTGTTTAGAAATGAACTGATGTGTGGAAAGTGATCTGGCACAGAAAGAAATAAAATCTTTATGCTGAAACTGCTGCCTGTTCAGTTTCAATTGTTTGAGAAATTACAGCCATTGAGATTATGCCAGGTGTTCAGCATCAGGACAGTAGACAGAATATTGTCCTTTTGAAAATAGAAGACCTGAATATGGAAGGAGCATACTGTTCTTCAAAGGTGGCTTTATTCTCTACTGGATTAATGATTTTGGTAGCACACATGATACTACGCAAATGGAAAAAAAAATCAAGAAACACACCATTATACTTTAACTGTGGTCATTTGAACTTGGTCCCAAGGCAATATTGATTAGCTTTCAAATATTTTGCCACTCTTAAAATCTGATTCCAGCCCTAAAATGTGCCTGGTGCTTAAAAAAAAAGGAGGCCATGGGGGTATGAAATTGATAAACCATGGGTTAAAGAGGAGACCCTAGGATTTTATTGAGATACCGGGACCACCTGAAGGTTCCTAGGGAGTACTGCCCACTCAGGATGGACTGTTTCCCAGGCTGTGAGCAGCCAAGCTTGGAGGGATGGAATTGGAATTTTGGAGAGTTCATCCCTGGATAGATATGTAAGATTTGGAGCTACAGGATTTGATGTTTGCCTTGTTTACTATAGATATTGTATTGCTTCAATCTTTTTTTTTTTGCAATGCCATCTGTTTCAGTGAGAATGTTTACTTTGTGGCATTTTGTGCTTTAGTTTTTAAATCTCACAGTTAAGAAAAACTTGAACCATAGTGATGTTTGAATAGAGCTTGAGTTGATAAAAGCATTGGGGACTTTTAAAGTTAGACTGAATGCATTGCATTTTACATCATGGATGGTCATCAGTTTGTCAGGGGGCGTTCACAGACAGTGGTTGAAGTAGGTATCACCATAAACTATACACTTGGTTCCAAGATGATGGCAATTTGGAGGTGAAGCTTTGCTTAATAGGGTATATTGCTATTGGTAGACTTAGGGGATTCTTATCCCCAGATTCCTAGTGTTGGTTTGTCTCACTCTCCTGAATCTGTGGCCTCAGATTATGTCACACTTATCTCTGCCCTCAGGGAGATTTCCCTCCAGACTGTAAAACAAATACAAACTTTCCTCCTATCAGATGCTTTCAGTTCAGTGTTTTACCCTAACAATGATAAGGTAAGTTAATTCACAAATTCAGTATTTGCTGCCTTAAAGCCAAGATCTCATATTTAAGAATTATAATGAATTACTTTGATGTTCCATCATTGTCTATACACTGACCAAGGTCCACATAACTCATGCAGAAACACAGTAGACATTGGGCTTCATGTTATAAGGAGGGGAATCCAAAAGGGACTGGGGCTAATAGGAGATTGAAAATAAAGTCAATTGTATTTTTGTGGGTTTTATTTGGTTATATCTTAAACATTTATGAGAAAGAGAGAGAGCCAGTGTGTGTGTGTGTGTGTGTGTGTGTGTGTGTGTGTGTGTGTGAGAGAGAGAGAGAGAGAGAGAGAGAGAGAGAGAGAGAGAGAGAGAGAGAATATTGGTATACCAGGACTTCCTTCCACTGCAAATAAACTCCATATCAGGACTACCTTGTGCATCTGGCTTCATATGGGTATGGGGGAATACAACTCTGTTTACTAGGCTTTGCAAGAAAATGATTTTAACTACTAAGTGATCTGTCCATCATCTCAGTTTACATTTTGAAGATCTCTCTATATCTTCTGTGTGGAGGATGGACCACTGATGACAAAGAGCAGATGGGAGACTATAGGAAGGTTATTGAAGACCAGCTAATAATCAGCTAAGGCAAGGAAGGGTCTGGAATATGCAGATTGTTAGAAGATTGACAGACGTGTTCAACAACATGCATACCCTGAGACAGCACCTAGTCAGTTTTGCAACACAGAAAGTAATGGTTTAGACTGAATAAGTATGTTTTTGGTTTAAACATAAATTACAAGAAGGATAAAAAAACACTAAAAGATGCATAAGCTCAAGTGTAAAAAAGGCAAAGCTGAAATGGTGCTGGAAGTATCTTTTGGGCACAGAAAACTATATTCCATATGAAATTAAATATTTTAATCTGAAGTACAGTGGAAGGGTTAAAGCTAAAAAATGTGATATGTTTGGAGTTATCTTTGAAGCGATGACAAAGTAGTAGATAGATTTAAAAAATAGAGGAAAATATGGATTTTAGGTTTAAGGATTATAGTATTTGAATTTCAGTTGCTAGACTAGAGAGAAAAGGCTAGAAGTCATACCTAAAGAGTGAACAAAGCTGAAGAACGATCTGGAAATTTTAGTGCCTCAAAAGTTCTTGCAAGGGCACACAGTGAGTGAGGCCTGCACACAGTGGAGATTTTGCTAAAAACCCATGAACAACGAGCTGAAGCTTCCTTTAAGTTGATAGTGGAAGGATCCTCGATTATGAAGAATTAATTGAGAGGAATGAGGCCCTTAGAAGTCAGACTGAAGTGGATCAGGGAGGATTTGGGGAAAGTATACTAAAGCCAGTGAGTGAAAAGTAAATTCAAAAAGTCCAATACTGAAGAAGAAGAGATCAGGGCCAGCACAGAGAAAAATAGTTTGGTTTAAGTAAGATTTTCAAAGATGGATGTGATTTGAACATGTTTAAATACCAACGGGGGCATTTCAAAAGAAAACAAGGTTTTAAAATGTCAAAGAAGGAAAGAATAATCAATAACACCATTTCTTGGACTCCTTTGAATTTTCCCCACACCCAGGTTTCTGATAAACATGTGTACTTAGTTTATGTGCTGGCCCAACTGATATCTAGTTATCAGTGAGATCAGATGATATCTGTTCTGTTCCTGACATATGTCACTCAGAATGGAAAGTAAAAGTAGTTGTTTCAAACAGTTCAAATATCAAATATTACATATTTTAACATTTCAAAAATTTCTGAAGTTCTCTCACCATTATAAGTGGTATGAAATAGTAGATGTACAATTAGCTTGATTATGGTAATCACTTTATACTATTTCTATTTATTTAAACACAATGTTTGCTAGTGTAAATATATACAATTTTGTCAATTATGCTACAAGAAAGTTAGGAAACAATGGAAGTTTCTGAATGTTGTGAGTTTCACATAAAATGAATGAGAAAATATGCAACTAACTTTACCTCTGATTTAAAAATATTTATATGAAACACAAATGAAGCTCTAATTATTACAATGTAGGACCTATTAAAAAAAATAAAAAGCCTCCGATAGATTTGTTGTTAATGTTAGAATGCTGTCAATCATTCATAAAATAGAAAGGACTGTGGTATCTTGAAGAGTAAAGTTAATAGATGGCAGCCTTTAATCCCAGTGATGCCTTTAATCCCAGCACCTGTGAGGCAGAGATAGGAGGATCACAGTGAGTTTGAGGCCAGTCTGAAGCTATATAGTGAATTCCAGGTCAGTCTGGGCTAGAGCAAGACTTTGGTTTTACCTTGACAAAAAAATGAAATGATATGTAAGGTCATGAGTAGATAATGTAAATGAAATTAATAGTTGTTAAATATTTATTTGCTAACTATCATACACAAACTGAATTTGACAAAACAAATGTTTAGTTGTAGCATTAGATAAGGGAACCCACAGGTACTGAAAGAACCACACTTGTGGATAAAAGGTTGTTCAATTTTGCATGACTATGGTTAGTTTCATTCAATGAAGTAGCTACTAAAACATACATACATACATACATACATATATATATACACACAAACACACATATACATATACACATACATACACATACACAAATACACACACGCAAACACACACACACAAACATGCACATACACACACACACACTGTCCACAGGTTTTAAGGACACCTGGCTACAATGATATGAAGAGGTGAGGAGTCATATAGCATGAGAGGAAAGTCTGTGGAATTAAGTCTCAGACTAACATTATTAAAGAAGTCAATTGAATTAGGAAAATGCATTACTTAAAAGAAGAATTAAAAATGAAAGAAAAGTAGCAAGCTAAACACATCATAAAATAATTTTCTGTAATAAGATAATTGAGAATATAACATTATAACATAATAGAAACACTGACTAAATCAAGTTTAATTAAACAGAACATTCTTTGATTTATAGAGAAAAATATTTTAAATAAAGCATATGCTGTTATCATTACATTCAAAGATGAGAAAATGAAGGCCCCTTGTTAAGGAAAAAAATCCCTGAAGTTAGATAAAATCTGAACTGATTTTATAGCACAATTCAAATTTTAATTTTAAAAAAGATAATTGATTTGACAAAAAAAAGCATTCCTAAGACTATCTTTTCACTGTCAGGGTACTTTAGATGAGAAAGTCAGCAAATACATCTAAATCATGCCTTGGAGATGCTGGATAACATACTATAAATATAAACTATATAAACTATATATATATTGAGGTAGGGTCCTTTTCTAGCCCAGGCTGACCTGAAATTCAGGTCTCCGAGCGGCCTTAAACTCATGAAGATCTTTATACCTATGACTCCTGAGTGCTGGGATTAAAAACCTGCACCACCCCACCTGGCTTAAAATTTTTTAATGAATAAAATTATCTTTTTTTTCATTCAATATGTCATAACTGTGACTCTGAATAAGGTAGATATTTTCTATTTTGTTCACCCTTATCTCAAGTCTGCCCTACATCAATGACAGTTATTCTGTTTTTTTGTATGTATTTGGGGTGTCAATGTTCAGCAGTGTTTATTTACAAAAATGCTGAGACTTGTAAGCTGATTTGTTTTTTTTTTCTTTTTTTGCTTCATAAGCACAAAACCCATAAAAGCAATTCATAAAACACTGTCTGCTTATAAAAGCACTTTTCTGGGACTCCGAAACATCAAGAAAGACATAAAAGATAAAAGAATAAGAAGTACCAAACTTTTTAAAAAATCAGTTACCAAATATTTGGTGTTTAAAAAGAGCATGCAATGTAAATAATTAAAATATTTTAACCATATCGCTTAATATTTAAAAATAAACTATTTTAGTTTTTTCCTGATAAAACAATAAATAAAGCTTAATGCTTAAAATATATTTAGCTCTTTCCAAGTCTCATACAAGTAACGGCTTGAAGCAAGTTTTTCTGTGCATTTTAGGGAGAGCTTTAAAACAGTTATTAGTACTAAAGACAGTACTTTGTAATATTATTACTAAGATCTCTACGATGTTATAAAAAACCAGTAAATAGTACTCACATGACTTACCTGGATGTTTCTTTCATATGGTGAAACCATTACATATTAGCAATAAAATACATTTTCTTTTTAATTAATGTCTGGCTCAAAAATTTTAAGTACATAATAGAAATTTTCTTGCCTGGTGATCTAGCAAATATAAGTTAAAATTTAGAAGCCATCTTCTGGTATCAACTCTACTTCTGAAAGTCTCTGAGATTGCACAGAAATGACAAGAACTTAACATTATCAAAATCTGAGAGTGAGAATTTAGAATTTGCTTTTAATGTATGTATTCTAAAAGAAAATGTGTCTCTAGAATTACATGGAAAAACTGTGATGATTTTGCTAATACAGAGAAAACTGAGCACTGATTTTAATGTTTTATTTATTCATGGATTACAAATGTTTACTCCATTTGGGTTCTTTAAAAAGCTAACCAGTTGGTATAATACCAAAATGTTTTGAATTAAATTTAAGAAAGATATTTCAAAAACAAATTAAACTTATTTTGACTTAAATGCCAACATATAGGAATATATCTATTTCTTAGATCATAAATCCGACAGAATTTTTTGACCTTTGGCATACAAATAAATATTTCAAAATAACTAAAAGAAAAGAATCACCAGTCATTTTCTTATATAAATTAGCTGGTACATAACCCTTCACTTACTACTTTTCAATGAATTTCAAAAGAAAAAAAATTCTCCCTAACATTAAATATTTGTCCACTAGTATTCAAATGGTGCTATTTTTCTGTGCTTGAAAAGTCACATGCTATGCAATGGTTGCTCATGGGTGAATTGAGAAAAACACTCAGCACGTTTTTTTTTTATCAGTAAAGCAGTATTTGGCTGAGATTTGCATTTTAATTTTTTATTACAGTAAATAAATTACCAACAATACTGGAGCATATGTGCTAGGTAAAAACAGCTGAGCCCTATCTGCACTCATCTGACCTTGGTCACTGGGAAATTAGAGTTAATTCAGGATAACAGGACAGATGCCATATGTGGTTCCTACCAGAGGTGGGTATGAGTCCAGGGCAGTGAACTGAGAAGCACTGGCTGTTAGCAAACCTGTCAGTCTTTGGAACAACTGTGGCTGTTTCATCTCAAAGCATTTGCAATCTCTCAAAACAGGATATTTGCAAGGAAGGACAATGAAACAAGGGGACTGCTCTTCTCTGGGAAGTTCTGAGCTACTGGAGGAAAAGAATGCAGGATGAATGTGCACAGACAATAAGCACAAGCTTAAAACAGTGTGGGGCGGTAAGAAAACCTGACAGAGGATTTAATGGTTTGTTGCACACCACTCAGAATCCTTCATGGAATCTTCTGGCCATTGCATTCTATTCTCTAAATTAGATGTTTTAACTTTCCCAGCCATGTTTTCTTTTCATATAAATAACAGTTATCAATAGTGTATTTTACTGTCACGTAGATACATTGAGATAAAATTAGGCATTTTGACCACACCAAGTCTTCTCGAACCTTGAAAAAGGACAATTCCTCAGTTCAATATAATAAAACATTTCTGCATTACCGAAGTATTAGGAAAAAATGAGAAAATCAATCTAAAATTATTTTAACCCATATTTTCAGAAATATCAGTATTAATTATTGCATGATATATGTAATATGTAATTAATAAAGACAGTAATTGCATATGCTTACTGTACAAGAGTGAATCTACAAGATGTGAAGTTAACAAAATGAAGTTACATATGATTTTTTGTTTAGAATAATTTAAATTATTGCATAAATATGAAAATGCACAACATTGTTCTCCTTTATTATGTAATCTAGTTGTCCTTATAGGCAAGATTAAACAAAAACACCCAGAACTCTTGTTCAGTGGAATGCTTCTTTAACATCACAAATGAAATGGCTGGAGATTCCCATCGAAACCTCAGGGCCACAACGATTTCAGCTCATTCCTTTCAATAACTCACATGCTTACTCACTCCTCACTAGTCCTTTTATTCTAGTATTTGCTGAGCCCAGAGTGGTGTAAAGGAGCATGCCAGCCAGTGCACACACAGATCAATCATAAACAAAGGTTGGCCCTGTCTTGAAATCTCATAATACATGACAAGTAAACCAAGAATTATAAGAAGATCTGGTGACTGTCAGAACCCATGATAGATGAGATGCGACCAAAAATTGATGAAGGATGATAAGAAAAAGTCAGAGGAAGTAATTCTTCCTTTTATGTTAGCAGTCACAGTAGTGCTGAATTATAAATGGTAATGCCAAAAAATACCTCTTTTATGGGAAGGGCATATGTGTGTGTGTGTGTGTGTGTGTGTGTGTGTGTGTGTGTATGGTGTGACGTGTGACATGTATGGTGTGTGCATGTGCATATGTGTGCAAATGTGTGAGTTGCAGGTTCATGTATGCAGAGGCCACGGGAGAACACAGGGCATCTGGTTCTATTGCTCATTTGACATGTTCTCTTGAGATAGAGTCGTTCACTAAACCTGGACATGCCAATGTTAATCAGACTATTTGGCCAGCAGTCATTAATCTTGATCACTACAGGACTGAGAATACAAGTGTGTGGGTCCAACTGTTTAAGTGGGTGATGAGGAATCAAACACAGAGCAGATCAGGTGTTCATGTTTCCCTGGAAAGCACTTGAATGTGCTGAGCCATTTCCCCCACCCCAGCCTTAAATTTGAAACTCTTTTCTAAAAGAGTCATTAAAGTCCCTATAACCTCTCTCAGGATTCTGAACTCCTCTGGAAGTTTGTCCAAATCCCGTCATAATATTTCAAGGGTGTCGTCTACATGCACACTCTTTTGAATTGTGTCTAGATATTGGCTTTTCCTTGGGGGTGAGGTAGTAAATAATTAGTGACTATATCTCTGGACAAGTGAGATTTTCTCTATGCTACCCTCCCCATTGCTCTTTTCTGAAGTTTCCAATCTTCTGTGCACTCCTTCACTCTTGGCATCTCACAGACATTGAATTTGTCAGAGGCCAATTTAAACCTCTTATTACATCAAAACGGTTTCATATCAAAATGTCTTCAACTTTTGTGTGGCCCTTCCTCCCACAGAGAAGGCTCACACTCAGCTTTGGGTTCCATTATGTCCTCACATCCTTTCAAGAAATGCGATGCACCTATCCTTCTTGTCCCCCCTCCAATTTAACTGATGATTTGTATGCATGCTTAAATCCTTCACCAAGTGAATACACATTTTCCGTGTTTCCATTTTCATTTCTGTCCTTGACAACACAGCTCTTCACCTGTCCCTGTACTTTAGAACAATTTCTTCTCTGCATCTTTACAAAAGAGCTAACTGAGGATGGTGCTTACACAACCTTTAGCTCATACATTGTGGTCCATTGGCTTAATCCATCTTCTAATCTATGCTTTATTGAAAGAAACCAAATAAACATATTTATGATCTTCACATTTCCAAAATTCTAAACAGAATTGTGAACAAAGCTCATTTGTGCAGTCAGCATGAGTTGCCTTTAACTGTTCTCTGTCAGTCTCCTTGATTTCCCCATTCCAAACTCTTGTCTCTACTGGGCTTAAAGGGAGGTCCATTCAAACTTGATCTGATCCGTCCACTTGAAAAATTCAATACTACTCTCACAACAACATAAAGCCATGGTTCCCTATTCTTCTTGAGATGGGGGAGATGATAACTTATTACAAAGTTCCAGCAGGAATAGCTCACTGAGTTCTGGTTTACTCTTTCTCATTTCTCAACCAAATGTGCTTTCCCTAGCACACTGTCCATGTGACCCAACCAAAACCATCGCATGTAATCATAGACCACTAGTGGAATATCTGATGAAAACATTGTATTAGGTCAGAATTAAGTGTGCTCTCCTAGTGCCTTATAGTTGCCTTTGTTTTAATGAAATGTTTATGGGTCCTTTCGAATTATGAAGTTCATTTTCTTAATCAATGTGACTATTGAAGACTATTGCTGTACCTTCTAGCTTATGCAGGGATTTTCCAAAGAGCATTCAAAAACTTGGGGAAAAAATGGGTGCCATGAATGACTGAAGTAGTCAAAGGGCAAATATACAGAGATAGATGATTATCAAAACATAAAATTCTATTGAAGATAAATCCAGTAATAGATTATTATAATATAATCAAGTTAAATAATTTTCAAGCATAATAGTTGAAATTTAGGATAAATTTAAGTATAAAATATGCTGGAATATTGCCAAATAAAGCAAAACAATCTGAAAAGGATAGCATAAATAGCTGTGGTGTGTGTGTGTGTGTGTGTGTGTGTGTGTGTGTGTGTGTGTGTTCAATCCTTCAACTTCCAGTACATTTTCTGGCCAGTGCAGAAATAATTATGTAATTATATTGTAATTATATTGTAATAAGCAAGTAAATCCTAAAATTGATGCAGTGACAGGTCAATATATATCAACATCATGACTATGTATCCATCATTTGCCAGTAGGGGATTTCTTCCAGGAAGACAAGTTGTATATCAAAATTAGGTGGTTGACTTCCACTGTCCTCCACCCCAAGGCAGTAGGACAAATGACCTGATGGATTCTGCCATGAAACAAAATTCATTTTTACTTTTTTCATGGATTGATCCATTGCTTTGGTATAAGCCTCTGCTAGAATCTTCTTTTGAAAATACCTTTAGAATGAAGATAGCTAGAAGTACCAGTATAACTAATTAGTAATAATTGAACCTGTGCTACATAGCACTTGACAATCATTACAATCCATTAAAGCACAGGTTGTTAGGTTGTGTTTAATGTACTGTCTCAGACACATTAATGATTAATTTTGCTTGTAATCCTGTCTAAATATTCAAGCATATGACTATCACTTTTTTTAAAAAAAATTTCTCTTCTGTTGATACTGTTTCTATTTTCCAGAAGTTCCCATCCCTTAATTGAAGCTCCTTATCTGAGTTACTATTACTCTTACTCCATTTAATACTACTTATGAAATCTTAAACTCTATTTTTGTTCTTATTGTTGTTGTTAATAAGTGCCATAGCAGAAATTTCCAGGTCATACCTCTCCCCACAGAGAAAGTCACTTAAAAAGAAGGAATCTTATTGTCATGGTTTGATCCAGGTGTCCCGACAAATAAATGTGTTCTCAGTGATTCATCCTCAACTGATGGCGGTTTGGATTTTACAACCTTGCTAGACCTGTGTTGTTGGGGGCGGGTTTATGGGGTTATAAACCAGCTTCCCCTTGCCAGTATTTGGCACACTTTCCTGCTGCTGTTTGCAGTGCTGTGGCCGAGGTGATGTCCAGCCCTCTGCTCATGCCATCATTTTCCCTGCCAAGATGGAGTCTCCCCTTGAGTCTGTAAGCCAAATAAACCCATTCCTCCACAAGCCACTTTTGCTTGGGTTCTTTCTGTGCAGCAACTTGAATGCTGACCACGACACTTGTGGAGCGCTTGGTGATCTCTCAATGAACCCAGCCTTGAACTCCCCCATGGTCACAGACCATGATATGTGTAATCTACAGAATTTTCAACTTCCTCCCAGGGGAAGAGTATATTTGTGGGAGGATGCCCAAAATATAAGGTGCAATAAAACATCCAACTAACTAATGAGTTGGATTTTCAGTGTATAGTTCAGAATTGATTTTTTGTTTCTGTCTGTGTACATTTAGTTAGCTAAATTTAGCAAACACTGGAATAAAAATGTTTATTTATCCTACATTTAATTCATCTAATAGTTTCAAATCATAGTTTATGGATGTTATTTTGCAATTTAAAAAGTCATATATTGATATCAAAATTGTACAGAAATAGGGCTGGAGAGATGGCTCAGAGGTTAAGGCACTTGCCTCCAGTGCCTAAGGCCCTGGGTTCAATTCCCCAGGACCCACATAAGCCAGACCCACAAGGTGGTGGCCCTGGTGCGCGCTCTCTCTCTCTCTCTCTCTCTCTCTCTCTCTCTCTCTCTCTCTCTCTCTCTCTCTCTCTCTCTCTCTTTCTGCTTGGAAATGATTAAATAAAATTTAAAAAAAATTGTCCAGAAATAGACTCATTTAAAAGAAAGTAAAACTTACAACCTAGAGTTAGGTTTGACATTGCCATTGAATATTAATAATGTTATTTTAATTAATATCTCTACATATACTATTTAATAGCAGTAATATTTTGACATATTTATATCTATAAATTTTGTCTGCAAGAGCTGGCATCAGCTTGGCCATATTGTATTCAAAACAAATGAAGAAAGGTATGTGCTATGATTTAAAACCCAACTGACTCCAGGTCGCTTATCTAACATTTTAAAATTCAAAATTCATTTCATACTAGATTGAAGTTTCAAGGACACTTTATAAAGATTATAAGCATAATTCGGCCTGCTTAATACATAGGCAGAGTGTCTGAGCTGTGACTAAAAATGCATAAGAAATTAGCTATGGATGAATTTTGTTTAATAAAAGAGACATCAGCTGAAAAACACTGTACAAAATGAAAATTAAGCCTACTTAGGAAACTGAATCAAAAATGTCAATCAACCTCTAAAGAAAAAGCAGTAAAATTTTCGGCTATCTCCTCTACTAGTGTTAAGGGATATTAAAAATCCATTAAGTATATAAATTAGCAAATTCCTAACTGAAAGCTGATGAATAACATTAGTGAGAAATGAATTAAATATAAACCTTATCTAAAATACAAATAAAGACCAATAAGCACGAAGATGGACTTCTTTTCTGCACATGTTTACAGAACTATCCATCCTTCAGAGGATTATCTTTTACCACCTCATTATAATGAGAGATCATAAAAATGATACCATTTTGAGTTCTGTCAAGTAAAATCTTTCAAAAGAGGTGTCATCCACATTAAGAAACTCAACAGCAAAAAGCATATGGTCATCTCAATTGATGCGGAGAAGGCTTTGACAAAATTCAACACCACTTTATGTTCAAAACCCTGGAAAGAATAGGCATAGATGGCCTATACCTCAACATGATAAAGTCAATATACAGATCTCCTAAAGCACAAATCATCCTCAATGGGGAACGACACAAGGAGTTCTCGCTTAACTCAGGGACAAGACAGGGATGTCCACTCTCACCACTGCTATTTAACATAGTGCTTGAAGTTCTAGCCCAAGCAATAAGACAGGAGAATAGCATAAAAGGGATACAAATCGGAAAGGAAGAAGTCAAACTATCCCTCTTTGCAGATGACATGATCTTATATATATGAGACCTAAAAAGCAGTATTAGTAAACTCCTGAAGCTGATCAATGCCTTCAGCAGAGTGGCAGGATACAAAATTAACACACAAAAATCAGTAGCCTTTCTATATACAGAAGACAAGCATTCAGAAAAAGACATCAGAGAAACTGTCCCGTTCTCTATATCCTCAAATAAAATTAAATACTTGGGAATATCACTAACCAAGGTAGTGAAAGACTTATATAAGGAAAATATTGAAAC